>JANJGN010001520.1:0-131075 GCA_026770705.1 Isurus oxyrinchus
CCCCTAAACCCCTCCATATCTCTGTAACCTCCTCCAGCCCCTACACCCCTCCCTATCTCTATAACTTCCTCCAGCCCCTACAACATTCCCTATCTCTGTAACCTCCTCCAGTCCCCTACAACCCTCCCTATCTTTCTAACCTCCTCCAGCACCCTATACCCCTCCCTATCTCTGCATCCCCCTCCAGCCCATAGACCCCTCCCGAACTCTGCAACCTCCTCCAGCCCCTATACTCTTTCCTAAATCTGTAACTTCCTCCAGCCCCTACAGCCCTACCTATCTTGGTAATCTTCTCCAGCCCCCTACACCCCTCCCTATCTCTGTAACCTCCTCCAGCCCCTACACCCCTCCCTTTCTCTGTAACCTCCTCCAGCCACTACACCCCTCCCTATCTCTGTAAACTCCTCCAGACCCCTGCACCCCTCCCTATCTCTGTAACCTCCTCCAGCCCCTACACCCCTCCCTATCTCTGTAACCTCCTCTAGCCCCTACACCCCTCCCTATCTCTGTAAGCTCCTCCAGCCCAAACACCCCACCCTATCTCTGTAACCTCCTCCAGCCCCTACAACCCTCCCTCTCTCTGAAAACTCCTCCAACCCCGACAACACTCCCTATCACTGTAACCTCCTCCAGGCCCCTACAACACTCCCTATCTCTGTAAACTCCTCCAGACGCTACACCCCTCCCTTTCTCTGTAAACCCCTCCAGCCCCCTACAAACCTTCCTATCTCTTACCTGCTCCAGTCCCCTACACCCCTCCCTATCTCTGTAACCTCCTCCAGCCCCTACACCCCTCCCTATCTCTATAACCTTCTCCAGCCCCTACAACCTTCCCTATCTCTGTAACCTCCTCCAGCCCCCTACAACCCTCCCTATCTTTCTAACCTCCTCCAGCCCCCTATAACCCTCCCTATCTTTCTAACCTCCTCCAGCACCCTACACTCCTCCCTATCTCTGCATCCCGCTCCAGCCCATACAGCCCTCCCGATCTCTGTAAACTCTTCCAGCCCCTACAACCCTCCCTATCTCTGTAACCTTCTCCAGCCCCCTACAACCCTCCCAATCTCTGTAAAATCTTCCAGTCCCAACACCCCTCCCTATATGTGTAACCTCCTCCAGCCCCCTACAATCCTCCCTATCTCTGTAACCTCCTCCAGCCCCGACACCCCTCCCTATCTCTGTATCCTTCTTCAGGCACTACACCCCTCCCTATCTCAGTAACCTCCTCGAGCCCCTACCTCCTGCCCTATCTCTGTAGCCTCCTAAAGCCCTCCCTATCTCTGTAAGCTCCTCCAGCCCCCTACATCCCTCCCTATCTCTGTAACATTCTCCAGCCCCCTACAACCCTCCCAATCTCTGTAACATCCTCCAGTCCCAACACCCCTCCCTATATCTGTAACCTCTCCAGTCCCCTACAAACATTCCTATCTCAAATCTCCTCCAGTCCCCTACACCCCTCCCTCTCTCTGTAACCTCCTCCAGTCCCCTACAACCGTCACAATCTCTGTAACCTCCTCCAGCCCCTACACCCTGCCCTCTCTCTGTAACATCCTCCAGCCACTACAACCTTCCCTATCTCTGTAACCTCCTCCAGCCCCCTACAACCCTCCCTATCTTTCTAACCTCCTCCAGCACCCTACACCCCTCCCTAACTCTGTAACCTCCTCCAGCCCCTATACACCTCCCTAAATCTGTAACTTCCTCCAGCCCCTACAGCCCTACCTATCTTGGTAATCTTCTCCAGCCCCCTACAACCCTCCCTATCTCTGTAACCTCCTCCAGCCCCCGACAATCCTCCCTATCTCTGTAACCTCCTCAAACCCCCTACAACCCTCCCTATCTCTATAACCTCCTCCAGCCACTACAACCTTCCCTATCTCTGTAACCTCCTCCAGCCCCCTACACCCCTCCCTATCTCTGCATCCCCCTCCAGCCCATAGACCCCTCCCTAACTCTGTAACCTCCTCCAGCCCCCTACACCCCTCCCTATCTCTGCATCCCCCTCCAGCCCCTACACCCCTCCCTAAATCTGTAACCTCCTCCAGCCCCTACACCCCTCCCTATCTCTGTAACCTCCTCCAGCCCCCTACACCCCTCCCTATCTCTGCATCCCCCTCCAGCCCATAGACCCCTCCCTAACTCTGTAACTTCCTCCAGCCCCCTACACCCCTCCCTATCTCTATAACCTCCTCCAGCCCCCTATAACCCTCCCTATCTCTGTAACCTTCTCCAGCCCCCTACAACCCTCCCAATCTCTGTAACATCCTCCAGTGCCAACACCCCTCCATATATCTGTAACATCCTCCAGCCCCATACAATCCTCCCTATCTCTGTAACCTTCTTCAGGCACTACACACCTCCCTATCTCAGTAACCTCCTCGAGCCCCTACCTCCTGCCCTATCTCTGTAGCCTCCTACAGCCCTCCCTATCTCTGTAAGCTCCTCCAGCCCCCTACATCCCTCCCTATCTCTGTAACATTCTCCAGCCCCCTACAACCCACCCAAACTCTGTAACATCCTCCAGTCCCAACACCCATCCTTATCTCTGTAACCTCTCCAGCCCCCTACAAACCTTCCTATCTCTAACCTCCTCCAGTCCCCTACACCCCTCCCTATCTCTGTAACCTCCTCCAGTCCCCTACAACCGTCACAATCTCTGTAACCTCCTCCAGCCCCAACACCCTGCCCTATCTCTGTAACCTCCTCCAGCCGCTACATGCCTCCCTCTCTCTGTAACCTCCTCCAGCCCCTACAACCCTCCCTATCTCTGAAAACTGCTCCAACCCCGACACCCCTCCCTATCTCTGTAACCGCCTCCAGCCCCTGCAACACTCGCTATCTCGGTAACCTCCTCCAGCCCCTACAACCCTCCCTATCACTGTAACCTCCTCCAGTCCCTTACAACACTCCCTATCTCTGTAACCTCCTCCAGACACTACACCCCTCCCTTTCTCTGTAAACCCCTCCAGCCCCCTACAAACCTTCCTATCTCTAACCTCCTCCAGTCCCCTACACCCCTCCCTATCTCTGTAACCTCCTCCAGACACTACACCCCTCCCTTTCTCTGTAAACCCCTCCAGCCCCCTACAACCGTCACAATCTCTGTAACCTCCTCCAGCCCCTACACCCTGCCCTATCTCTGTAACCTCCTCCAGCCGCTACATGCCTCCCGCTCTCTGTAACCTCCTCCAGCCCCCTAAACCCCTCCATATCTCTGTAACCTCCTCCAGCCCCTACACCCCTCCCTATCTCTATAACTTCCTCCAGCCCCTACAACATTCCCTATCTCTGTAACCTCCTCCAGTCCCCTACAACCCTCCCTATCTTTCTAACCTCCTCCAGCACCCTATACCCCTCCCTATCTCTGCATCCCCCTCCAGCCCATAGACCCCTCCCGAACTCTGCAACCTCCTCCAGCCCCTATACTCTTTCCTAAATCTGTAACTTCCTCCAGCCCCTACAGCCCTACCTATCTTGGTAATCTTCTCCAGCCCCCTACACCCCTCCCTATCTCTGTAACCTCCTCCAGCCCCTACACCCCTCCCTTTCTCTGTAACCTCCTCCAGCCACTACACCCCTCCCTATCTCTGTAAACTCCTCCAGACCCCTGCACCCCTCCCTATCTCTGTAACCTCCTCCAGCCCCTACACCCCTCCCTATCTCTGTAACCTCCTCTAGCCCCTACACCCCTCCCTATCTCTGTAAGCTCCTCCAGCCCAAACACCCCACCCTATCTCTGTAACCTCCTCCAGCCCCTACAACCCTCCCTCTCTCTGAAAACTCCTCCAACCCCGACAACACTCCCTATCACTGTAACCTCCTCCAGGCCCCTACAACACTCCCTATCTCTGTAAACTCCTCCAGACGCTACACCCCTCCCTTTCTCTGTAAACCCCTCCAGCCCCCTACAAACCTTCCTATCTCTTACCTGCTCCAGTCCCCTACACCCCTCCCTATCTCTGTAACCTCCTCCAGCCCCTACACCCCTCCCTATCTCTATAACCTTCTCCAGCCCCTACAACCTTCCCTATCTCTGTAACCTCCTCCAGCCCCCTACAACCCTCCCTATCTTTCTAACCTCCTCCAGCCCCCTATAACCCTCCCTATCTTTCTAACCTCCTCCAGCACCCTACACTCCTCCCTATCTCTGCATCCCGCTCCAGCCCATACAGCCCTCCCGATCTCTGTAAACTCTTCCAGCCCCTACAACCCTCCCTATCTCTGTAACCTTCTCCAGCCCCCTACAACCCTCCCAATCTCTGTAAAATCTTCCAGTCCCAACACCCCTCCCTATATGTGTAACCTCCTCCAGCCCCCTACAATCCTCCCTATCTCTGTAACCTCCTCCAGCCCCGACACCCCTCCCTATCTCTGTATCCTTCTTCAGGCACTACACCCCTCCCTATCTCAGTAACCTCCTCGAGCCCCTACCTCCTGCCCTATCTCTGTAGCCTCCTAAAGCCCTCCCTATCTCTGTAAGCTCCTCCAGCCCCCTACATCCCTCCCTATCTCTGTAACATTCTCCAGCCCCCTACAACC
Organism: Isurus oxyrinchus; assembly: GCA_026770705.1. Classification (NCBI taxonomy): domain Eukaryota; kingdom Metazoa; phylum Chordata; class Chondrichthyes; order Lamniformes; family Lamnidae; genus Isurus; species Isurus oxyrinchus. The sequence continues at coordinate 4,540 of JANJGN010001520.1, forward strand.
CTCCCAATCTCTGTAACATCCTCCAGTCCCAACACCCCTCCCTATATCTGTAACCTCTCCAGTCCCCTACAAACATTCCTATCTCAAATCTCCTCCAGTCCCCTACACCCCTCCCTCTCTCTGTAACCTCCTCCAGTCCCCTACAACCGTCACAATCTCTGTAACCTCCTCCAGCCCCTACACCCTGCCCTCTCTCTGTAACATCCTCCAGCCACTACAACCTTCCCTATCTCTGTAACCTCCTCCAGCACCCTACACCCCTCCCTAACTCTGTAACCTCCTCCAGCCCCTATACACCTCCCTAAATCTGTAACTTCCTCCAGCCCCTACAGCCCTACCTATCTTGGTAATCTTCTCCAGCCCCCTACAACCCTCCCTATCTCTGTAACCTCCTCCAGCCCCCGACAATCCTCCCTATCTCTGTAACCTCCTCAAACCCCCTACAACCCTCCCTATCTCTATAACCTCCTCCAGCCACTACAACCTTCCCTATCTCTGTAACCTCCTCCAGCCCCCTACACCCCTCCCTATCTCTGCATCCCCCTCCAGCCCATAGACCCCTCCCTAACTCTGTAACCTCCTCCAGCCCCCTACACCCCTCCCTATCTCTGCATCCCCCTCCAGCCCCTACACCCCTCCCTAAATCTGTAACCTCCTCCAGCCCCTACACCCCTCCCTATCTCTGTAACCTCCTCCAGCCCCCTACACCCCTCCCTATCTCTGCATCCCCCTCCAGCCCATAGACCCCTCCCTAACTCTGTAACTTCCTCCAGCCCCCTACACCCCTCCCTATCTCTGCATTCCCCTCCAGCCCCTACACCCCTCCCTAAATCTGTAAGCTCCTCCAGCCCCTACACCCCTCCCTATCTCTGTAACCTCCTCCAGCCCCTACAGCCCTCACTTTCTCTATAACCTCCTCCAAACCCTACACCCCTCCCTTTCTCTGTAAACCCCTCCAGCCCCCTACAAACCTTCCTATCTCTTACCTGCTCCAGTCCCCTACACCCCTCCCTATCTCTGTAACCTCCTCCAGCCCCTACACCCCTCCCTATCTCTATAACCTTCACCAGCCCCTACAACCTTCCCTATCTCTGTAACCTCCTCCAGCCCCCTACAACCCTCCCTATCTTTCTAACCTCCTCCAGCCCCCTATAACCCTCCCTATCTTTCTAACCTCCTCCAGCACCCTACACTCCTCCCTATCTCTGCATCCCGCTCCAGCCCATACAGCCCTCCCGATCTCTGTAAACTCTTCCAGCCCCTACAACCCTCCCTATCTCTGTAACCTTCTCCAGCCCCCTACAACCCTCCCAATCTCTGTAAAATCTTCCAGTCCCAACACCCCTCCCTATATGTGTAACCTCCTCCAGCCCCCTACAATCCTCCCTATCTCTGTAACCTCCTCCAGCCCCGACACCCCTCCCTATCTCTGTATCCTTCTTCAGGCACTACACCCCTCCCTATCTCAGTAACCTCCTCGAGCCCCTACCTCCTGCCCTATCTCTGTAGCCTCCTAAAGCCCTCCCTATCTCTGTAAGCTCCTCCAGCCCCCTACATCCCTCCCTATCTCTGTAACATTCTCCAGCCCCCTACAACCCTCCCAATCTCTGTAACATCCTCCAGTCCCAACACCCCTCCCTATATCTGTAACCTCTCCAGTCCCCTACAAACATTCCTATCTCAAATCTCCTCCAGTCCCCTACACCCCTCCCTCTCTCTGTAACCTCCTCCAGTCCCCTACAACCGTCACAATCTCTGTAACCTCCTCCAGCCCCTACACCCTGCCCTCTCTCTGTAACATCCTCCAGCCACTACAACCTTCCCTATCTCTGTAACCTCCTCCAGCCCCCTACAACCCTCCCTATCTTTCTAACCTCCTCCAGCACCCTACACCCCTCCCTAACTCTGTAACCTCCTCCAGCCCCTATACACCTCCCTAAATCTGTAACTTCCTCCAGCCCCTACAGCCCTACCTATCTTGGTAATCTTCTCCAGCCCCCTACAACCCTCCCTATCTCTGTAACCTCCTCCAGCCCCCGACAATCCTCCCTATCTCTGTAACCTCCTCAAACCCCCTACAACCCTCCCTATCTCTATAACCTCCTCCAGCCACTACAACCTTCCCTATCTCTGTAACCTCCTCCAGCCCCCTACACCCCTCCCTATCTCTGCATCCCCCTCCAGCCCATAGACCCCTCCCTAACTCTGTAACCTCCTCCAGCCCCCTACACCCCTCCCTATCTCTGCATCCCCCTCCAGCCCCTACACCCCTCCCTAAATCTGTAACCTCCTCCAGCCCCTACACCCCTCCCTATCTCTGTAACCTCCTCCAGCCCCCTACACCCCTCCCTATCTCTGCATCCCCCTCCAGCCCATAGACCCCTCCCTAACTCTGTAACTTCCTCCAGCCCCCTACACCCCTCCCTATCTCTGCATCCCCCTCCAGCCCCTACACCCCTCCCTAAATCTGTAAGCTCCTCCAGCCCCTACACCCCTCCCTATCTCTGTAACCTCCTCCAGCCCCTACAGCCCTCACTTTCTCTATAACCTCCTCCAAACCCTACACCCCTCCCTATCTCTGTAACCTCCTCCAGCCCCCTACATCCCTCCCTATCTCTGTAACCTCCTCCAGCCCCTACAGCCCTCCCTATCTCTGTTACCTCCTCCAGACCCTACACCCCTCCCTATCTCTGTAACCTCCTCCAACCCCTACACCCCTCCCTATCTCTGTAACCTCCTCCAGCCCCTACACCCCTCCCTATCTCTGTAACCTCCTCCTGCCCCTACACCCCTCCCTATCTCTGTAACCTCCTCCAGCCCCCTACAATCCTCCCTATCTCTGTAACCTTCAGGCACTACACCCCCCCTATCTCTGTAACGCCCTCCAGCCCCCTACAATCCTCCCTATCTCTGTAACCTTCAGGCAATACAGCCCTCACTATCTCTGTAACGTCCTCCAGCCCCTACATGCCTCCCTGTCTCTGTAACCTCCTACAGCCCATACACCCGCCCCTATCTCTGTAACCTCCGCCAGCCCCCTACACCGCTCTCTATCTCTGTAACCTCCTCCCGCCCGCTACACCCCTCCCTATCTCTGTAACATCCTCCAGCCCCAACACGCCTCCCTATCTCTGTAACCTCCTCCAGCCCCTACATCCTTCCCTATCTCTGTAACCTCCTCCAGCCCCTAAGCCCCTCTCTATCTCCGTAACCTCCTCCAGCACCCTACACCCCTCCGTATCTCTGTGACCTCCACCAGCCTCTACACCCCTCACTATTTCTGTAACCTCCTTCAGGCCCTAGACCCCTCACTATCTCTGTAACCTCCTTCAGGCCCTAGACCCTTCCCAATCTCTGTAACCTCCTTCAGCCCCTACCCTCTTCCCTATCTCTATAATCTCCTCCAGCCCCCTACAACCCTACCTTTCTCTATGACCTCCTCCAGGCCCAACACCTCTCCCTATCTCTGTAACCTCCTCCAGCCCACTAAAGCCCTCCCTATCTCTGTAATCTCCTCCAGCCACTACACCTCTCCCTATCTCTGTAATCTCCTCCAGCCCCTACACCCCTCCCTATCTCTATAACCTCCTCCAGCCCCCTATAACCCTCCCTATCTTTCTAACCACCTCCAGCCCCTACACCCCTCCCTATCTCTGTAACCTCCTCCAGCCCCTACACCCCTCCCCATCTCTGTAACCTCCTCCAGCCTCTACACCCCTCCCTATCTCTGTAACCTCCTCGAGCCCCTACCTCCTGCACTATCTCTGTAGCCTCCTACAGCCCCTACACCCCTCCCTAACTCTGTAACCTCCTCCAGCCCCCTACACCCCTCCCTATCTCTGTAAGCTCCTCCAGCCCCCTACATCCCTCCCTATCTCTGTAACATTCTCCAGCCCCCTACACCCCTCCCAATCTCTGTAACATCCTCCAGTCCCAACACCCCTCCCTATCTCTGTAACCTCCTCCAGCCCCTACACCCCTCCCTATCTCTGTAACCTCCTCCAGCCCCCTGCAACCCTCCCTATCTCGGCATCCCCCTCCAGCCCATACACCCCTATCTCTGTTACCTCCGCCAGCCCCTACAACCCTCACTGCCTCTGTAACATTCTCCAGCCCCTACACCTCTCCCTATCTCTGTAACCTCCTCCAGTCCCTACACCCCTCCCTATCTCTGTAACCTCCTCCAGACCCTACACCCTCCCTATCTCTGTAATCTCCTCCACTGCCTACACCCCTCCCTATCTCTGTAACCACCTCTAGCCCCTGCACCACTCCCTATCACTGAAACCTCCTCCAGCCCCTACACCCCTCCCTATCTCTGTAACCACCTCCAGCCCCCTACACCCCTCACTATCTCTGTAACCTCCTCCAGCACCTACACCCCTCCCTATCTCTGTAACATCCTCCAGCCCATACACCACTCGCTATCTCTGTAACCTCCTCCAGCCTCTACACCCCTCCCTATCCCTGTAACCTCCTCCAGCGCATACACCCCTCCCTATCTCTGTAACCTCCTCCAGCCCCCTGCACCCCTCCCTATCTCTGTAACCTCCTCCAGCCCCTACACCCCTCCCTATCTCTGTAACCTCCTCCAGCCCCTACACCCCTCCCTATCTCTGTAAGCTCCTCCAGCCCCAACACCCCTCCCTATCTCTGTAACCTCCTCCAGCCCCGACAACCCTCCCTATCTCTGAAAACTCCTCCAACCCCGACACCCCTCCCTATCTCTGTAAACTCCTCCAGCCCCTGCAACACTCGCTATCTCTGTAACCTCCTCCAGCCCCTACACCCTTCCCTATCACTGTAACCTCCTCCAGTCCCCTACAACACTCCCTATCTCTGTAACCTCCTCCAGACGCTACACCCCTCCGTTTCTCTGTAAACCCCTCCAGCCCTCTACAAACCTTCCAATCTCTAACCTCCTCCAGTCCCCTACACCCCTCCCTATCTCTGTAACCTCCTCCAGTCCCCTACAACCGTCACAATCTCTGTAACCTCCTCCAGCCCCTACACCCTGCCCTATCTCTGTAACCTCCTCCAGCCGCTACATGCCTCCCTCTCTCTGTAACCTCCTCCAGCCCCCTAAACCCCTCCATATCTCTGTAACCTCCTCCAGCCCCTACACCCCTCCCTATCTCTATAACCTCCTCCAGCCCCTACAACCTTCCCTATCTCTGTAACCTCCTCCAGCCCCCTACAACCCTCCCTATATCTCTAACCTTCTCCAGCACCCTACATCCCTCCCTATCTCTGCATCCCCCTCCAGCCCAAAGACCCCTCCCTAACTCAGTAACCTCCTCCAGCCCCTATACCCCTCCCTAAATCTGTAACTTCCTCCAGCCCCTACAGCCCTACCTATCTTGGTAATCTTCTCCAGCCCCCTACAACCCTCCCTATCTCTATAACCTCCTCTAGCCCCCTATAATCCTCCCTATCTCTGTAACCTCCTCCAGCCCCCTACAACCCTCCCTATCTCTGTAACCTCCTCCAGCCCCCTACAACCCTCCCAATCTCTATAAGCAACTCCAGCCCCCTACATCCCTCCCTTTCTTTGTAACCTCCTCCATCCCCTACACCCCTCCGTATCTCTGTAATTTCCTGCAGTCCCTACAACCCTCGCTATCTCTGAAACCTCCTCCAACCTTGACACCCCTCCGTATTTCTGTAACCTCCTCTAGCGCCCTAAACCCCTCCCTATCTCTGCATCCTCCTCCAGCCCCTACACCCCTTACTATATCTATAACTTCCTCCAGCCCCTACACCCCTCCCTATCTCTATAACTTCCTCCAGCCCCTACAACCTTCCTTATCTTTGCAACCTCCTCCAGTCCCTACACCCCTCCCTATCTCTATAACCTCCTCCAGCCCCCTATAACCCTCCCTATCTTTCTAACCTCCTCCAGCACCCGACACTCCTCCCTATCTCTGCATCCCGCTCCAGCCCATAGACCCCTCCCTAACTCTGTAACCTCCTCCAGCCCCTATACCCCTCCCTAAATCTGTAACTTCCTCCAGCCCCTACACCCCTCCCTATCTCTGTAAACTCTTCCAGCCCCTACAACCCTCCCAATCTCTGTAACCTCTCCAGCCCCCGACAAACATTCCTATCTCTAACCTCCTCCAGTCCCCTACACCCCTCCCTATCTCTGTAACCTCTTAAATCCCCAACACCCCTCCCTATCTCTGTAACCTCCTCCAGCCCCCTACACCTCTCCCTATCTCTGTAACCTCCTCCAGCCCCCTACAATCCTCCCTATCTCTGTAACCTTCAGGCACTACACCCCCCCTATCTCTGTAACGCCCTCCAGCCCCCTACAATCCTCCCTATCTCTGTAACCTTCAGGCAATACAGCCCTCACTATCTCTGTAACGTCCTCCAGCCCCTACATGCCTCCCTGTCTCTGTAACCTCCTACAGCCCATACACCCGCCCCTATCTCTGTAACCTCCGCCAGCCCCCTACACCGCTCTCTATCTCTGTAACCTCCTCCCGCCCGCTACACCCCTCCCTATCTCTGTAACATCCTCCAGCCCCAACACGCCTCCCTATCTCTGTAACCTCCTCCAGCCCCTACATCCTTCCCTATCTCTGTAACCTCCTCCAGCCCCTAAGCCCCTCTCTATCTCCGTAACCTCCTCCAGCACCCTACACCCCTCCGTATCTCTGTGACCTCCACCAGCCTCTACACCCCTCACTATTTCTGTAACCTCCTTCAGGCCCTAGACCCCTCACTATCTCTGTAACCTCCTTCAGGCCCTAGACCCTTCCCAATCTCTGTAACCTCCTTCAGCCCCTACCCTCTTCCCTATCTCTATAATCTCCTCCAGCCCCCTACAACCCTACCTTTCTCTATGACCTCCTCCAGGCCCAACACCTCTCCCTATCTCTGTAACCTCCTCCAGCCCACTAAAGCCCTCTCTATCTCTGTAATCTCCTCCAGCCACTACACCTCTCCCTATCTCTGTAATCTCCTCCAGCCCCTACACCCCTCCCTATCTCTATAACCTCCTCCAGCCCCTACACCCCTCCCTATCTCTGTAACCTCCTCCAGCTCCTACACCCCTCCCTATCTCTGTAACCTCCTCCAGCCCCTACACCCCTCCCTATCTCTATAACCTCCTCCAGCCCCTACAACCTTCCGTATCTCTGTAACCTCCTCCAGCCCCCTGCAACCCTCCCTATCTTTCTAACCTCCTCCAGCACCCTAAACCCCTCCCTGTCTCTGCATTCCCCTCCTGCCCAGAGAACCCTCCCTATCTCTGTAACCTCCTCCAGCCCCTACACCCCTCCCTAAATCTGTAACGTCCTCCAGCCCCTACAGCCCTGCCTATCTTGGTAACCTTCTCCAGCCCCCTACAATCCTCCCTATCTCTGTAACCTCCTCCAGCCCCCTACAACCCTCCCTATCTCTGTAAACTCCTCAAGCCCCTACCCCCTGCCCTATCTCTGTAACCTCCTACAGCCCGTACATGCCTTCCTATCTCTGTAACCTCCTCCAGCCCCCTACACCCCTCCCTTTCTCTATAACATCCTCCAGCCCCAACACCCCACCCTATATCTGTAACCTCCTCCAGCCCCTACACCCCTCCCTATCACTGTAACCTCCTCCAGCCCCTACACCCCTCTCTCTCTCCGTAACCTCCTCCAGCACCCTACACCCCACCCAATCTCTGCATCGCCCTCCAGCCCATACACCCCTCCCTATCTCTGTAATCTCCTCCAGTCCCTACAACCCTCGCTATCTCTGAAACCTCCTCCAACCCCGACACCCCTCCCTATCTCTGTAACCTCCTCCAGCCCCTACACCCCTCCCTATCTCTGTCACCTCCTCCAGCCCCTACACCCCTCCCTATCTCTGTATCCTGCTCCAGCCCCTACACCCCTCCCTATCTATATAACTTCCTCCAGCCCCAACAACCCTCCCTATCTCTGAAAACTCCTCCAACCCCGACACCCCTCCCTATCTCTGTCACCTCCTCCAGCCCCTACACCCCTCCCTATCTCTGTAACCTCCTCCAGCCCCTACACCCCTCCCTATCTCTGTATCCTGCTCCAGCCCCTACACCCCTCGCTATCTATATAACTTCCTCCAGCCCCTACAACCCTCCCTATCTCTGTAACCTCCTCTAGTCCTCAACACCCATCCCTAACTTTGTAACCTCCTCCAGCGCCCATAACCATCCCTATCTCTGTAACCACCTCCAGATACTTCAACCCTCCCTATCTCTGTAACCTCCTCCAGCCACTAAACCCCTCCCTATCTCTGTAACCTCCTCCAGTGCCCATAACCATCCCTATTTCTGTAACACCCTCCAGCCCCTACAGTCCTCCCTTTCTCTGTAACCTTCTTCAGGCCCTACACCCCTTCCTATCTCTGTAACGTCCTCCAGCCGCTACACCCCTCCCTCTCTCTGTAACCTCCTCCAGCCCCCAAAACACCTCCCTATCTCTGTAAACTCCTCCAGCCCCCAACAACCCTCCCTAACTTTCTAACCTCCACCACCACCCTACACCCATCCCTATCTCTGTAACCTCCTCTAGCCCCTACACCCCTCCCTATCTCTGTAACCTCCTCCAGTCCCTACAACCCTCCCTATCTCTGTAACCTCCTTCAGGCCCTAGACCCCTCCCTATCTCTGTAACCTCCTTCAGGCCCTAGACCCCTCCCAATCTCTGTAACATCCTCCAGCCCCTACCCTCTTCCCTATCTCTGTAACCTCCTCCAGCCCCTACACCCCTCCCCATCTCTGTTACCTCCGCCAGCCCCTACAACACCTCCTATCTCTGTAACCTCCTCCTGCCATACACCCCTCCCTATCTCCTTAACCTCCTCCAGAACCTAACAACCCTCCCTATATCTGTAACCTCCTCCTGCCCCGACAACCCTCCCTATCTCTGTAACCTCCTCCAGCCCCTAAATCCCTCCCTATCTCTAACCTCCTCCAGCCCCGTACAACCTCCTTATCTTTGTCATCTCTTCCAACACATCCCTGTCTCTGTAATCTCCTCGAGCCACTATAACCCTCCCTAACTCTGTAACCTCCTCCAAACATCTACAACCCTCGCTATCCCTGTAACCTCCTCCAGCCACTTCAACACTCCCTAACTCTGTAACCTCCTCCAGCCCCCATAACCCTCCCTATCTCTGTAACACCCTCCAGCCACTTCTACACTCCCTATCTCAGGAAACTCCTCCAGTCTCGACAAACATCCCTATCCCTGTAACCTCCTCCAGCTCCTACAACCCTTACTACCTATGTAACCTTCTCCAGCCCCTACAACCCTCCCTATCTCTGTAACCTCTTCCATCCCCTACACCCCTCCCTTTCTCTGTAACCTCCTGCAGCCACTACACCCCTCCCTATCTCTGTAACCTCCTCCAGCCCCAACACCCCTCCCTATCTCTGTAACCTCCTCCAGCCCCTACACCCCTCCCTAACTCTGTAAGCTCCTCCAGCCCCAACACCCCTCCCTATCTCTGTAACCTCCTCCAGCCCCTACAACCCTCCCTATCTCTGAAAACTCCTCCAACCCCGACACCCCTCCCTATCTCTGTCACCTCCTCCAGCCCCTACACCCCTCCCTATCTCTGTAACCTCCTCCAGCCCCTACACCCCTCCCTATCTCTGTATCCTGCTCCAGCCCCTACACCCCTCCCTATCTATATAACTTCCTCCAGCCCCTACAACCCTCCCTATCTCTGTAACCTCCTCTAGTCCTCAACACCCATCCCTAACTTTGTAACCTCCTCCAGCGCCCATAACCATCCCTATCTCTGTAACCACCTCCAGATACTTCAACCCTCCCTATCTCTGTAACCTCCTCCAGCCACTAAACCCCTCCCTATCTCTGTAACCTCCTCCAGTGCCCATAACCATCCCTATTTCTGTAACACCCTCCAGCCCCTACAGTCCTCCCTTTCTCTGTAACCTTCTTCAGGCCCTACACCCCTTCCTATCTCTGTAACGTCCTCCAGCCGCTACACCCCTCCCTCTCTCTGTAACCTCCTCCAGCCCCCAAAACACCTCCCTATCTCTGTGATCTCCTCCAGCCCCCAACAACCCTCCCTAACTTTCTAACCTCCACCAGCACCCTACACCCATCCCTATCTCTGTAACCTCCTCTAGCCCCTACACCCCTCCCTATCTCTGTAACCTCCTCCAGTCCCTACAACCCTCCCTATCTCTGTAACCTCCTTCAGGCCCTAGACCCCTCCCTATCTCTGTAACCTCCTTCAGGCCCTAGACCCCTCCCAATCTCTGTAACATCCTCCAGCCCCTACCCTCTTCCCTATCTCTGTAACCTCCTCCAGCCCCTACACCCCTCCCCATCTCTGTTACCTCCGCCAGCCCCTACAACACCTCCTATCTCTGTAACCTCCTCCTGCCATACACCCCTCCCTATCTCCTTAACCTCCTCCAGAACCTAACAACCCTCCCTATATCTGTAACCTCCTCCTGCCCCGACAACCCTCCCTATCTCTGTAACCTCCTCCAGCCCCTAAATCCCTCCCTATCTCTAACCTCCTCCAGCCCCGTACAACCTCCTTATCTTTGTCATCTCTTCCAACACATCCCTGTCTCTGTAATCTCCTCGAGCCACTATAACCCTCCCTAACTCTGTAACCTCCTCCAAACATCTACAACCCTCGCTATCCCTGTAACCTCCTCCAGCCACTTCAACACTCCCTAACTCTGTAACCTCCTCCAGCCCCCATAACCCTCCCTATCTCTGTAACACCCTCCAGCCACTTCTACACTCCCTATCTCAGGAAACTCCTCCAGTCTCGACAAACATCCCTATCCCTGTAACCTCCCCCAGCTCCTACAACCCTTACTACCTATGTAACCTTCTCCAGCCCCTACAACCCTCCCTATCTCTGTAACCTCTTCCATCCCCTACACCCCTCCCTTTCTCTGTAACCTCCTGCAGCCACTACACCCCTCCCTATCTCTGTAACCTCCTCCAGCCCCAACACCCCTCCCTATCTCTGTAACCTCCTCCAGCCCCTACACCCCTCCCTAACTCTGTAAGCTCCTCCAGCCCCAACACCCCTCCCTATCTCTGTAACCTCCTCCAGCCCCTACAACCCTCCCTATCTCTGAAAACTCCTCCAACCCCGACACCCCTCCCTATCTCTGTCACCTCCTCCAGCCCCTACACCCCTCCCTATCTCTGTAACCTCCTCCAGCCCCTACACCCCTCCCTATCTTTGTCACCTCCTCCAGCCCCTACACCCCTCCCTATCTCTGTAACCTCCTCCAGCCCCTACACCCCTCCCTATCTCTGTATCCTGCTCCAGCCCCTACACCCCTCCCTATCTATATAACTTCCTCCAGCCCCTACAACCCTCCCTATCTCTGTAACCTCCTCTAGTCCTCAACACCCATCCCTAACTTTGTAACCTCCTCCAGCGCCCATAACCATCCCTATCTCTGTAACCACCTCCAGATACTTCAACCCTCCCTATCTCTGTAACCTCCTCCAGCCACTAAACCCCTCCCTATCTCTGTAACCTCCTCCAGTGCCCATAACCATCCCTATTTCTGTAACACCCTCCAGCCCCTACAGTCCTCCCTTTCTCTGTAACCTTCTTCAGGCCCTACACCCCTTCCTATCTCTGTAACGTCCTCCAGCCGCTACACCCCTCCCTCTCTCTCTAACCTCCTCCAGCCCCCAAAACACCTCCCTATCTCTGTAATCTCCTCCAGCCCCCAACAACCCTCCCTAACTTTCTAACCTCCACCACCACCCTACATCCATCCCTATCTCTGTAACCTCCTCTAGCCCCTACACCCCTCCCTATCTTTGTAACCTCCTCCAGTCCCTACAACCCTCCCTATCTCTGTAACCTCCTTCAGGCCCTAGACCCCTCCCTATCTCTGTAACCTCCTCCAGCCACTAAACCCCTCCCTATCTCTGTAACCTCCTCCAGTGCCCATAACCATCCCTATTTCTGTAACACCCTCCAGCCCCTACAGTCCTCCCTTTCTCTGTAACCTTCTTCAGGCCCTACACCCCTTCCTATCTCTGTAACGTCCTCCAGCCGCTACACCCCTCCCTCTCTCTGTAACCTCCTCCAGCCCCCAAAACACCTCCCTATCTCTGTAATCTCCTCCAGCCCCCAACAACCCTCCCTAACTTTCTAACCTCCACCAGCACCCTACACCCATCCCTATCTCTGTAACCTCCTCTAGCCCCTACACCCCTCCCTATCTCTGTAACCTCCTCCAGTCCCTACAACCCTCCCTATCTCTGTAACCTCCTTCAGGCCCTAGACCCCTCCCTATCTCTGTAACCTCCTTCAGGCCCTAGACCCCTCCCAATCTCTGTAACATCCTCCAGCCCCTACCCTCTTCCCTATCTCTGTAACCTCCTCCAGCCCCTACACCCCTCCCCATCTCTGTTACCTCCGCCAGCCCCTACAACACCTCCTATCTCTGTAACCTCCTCCTGCCATACACCCCTCCCTATCTCCTTAACCTCCTCCAGAACCTAACAACCCTCCCTATATCTGTAACCTCCTCCTGCCCCGACAACCCTCCCTATCTCTGTAACCTCCTCCAGCCCCTAAATCCCTCCCTATCTCTAACCTCCTCCAGCCCCGTACATCCTCCTTATCTTTGTCATCTCTTCCAACACATCCCTGTCTCTGTAATCTCCTCGAGCCACTATAACCCTCCCTAACTCTGTAACCTCCTCCAAACATCTACAACCCTCGCTATCCCTGTAACCTCCTCCAGCCACTTCAACACTCCCTAACTCTGTAACCTCCTCCAGCCCCCATAACCCTCCCTATCTCTGTAACACCCTCCAGCCACTTCTACACTCCCTATCTCAGGAAACTCCTCCAGTCTCGACAAACATCCCTATCCCTGTAACCTCCTCCAGCTCCTACAACCCTTACTACCTATGTAACCTTCTCCAGCCCCTACAACCCTCCCTATCTCTGTAACCTCTTCCATCCCCTACACCCCTCCCTTTCTCTGTAACCTCCTGCAGCCACTACACCCCTCCCTATCTCTGTAACCTCCTCCAGCCCCAACACCCCTCCCTATCTCTGTAACCTCCTCCAGCCCCTACACCCCTCCCTAACTCTGTAAGCTCCTCCAGCCCCAACACCCCTCCCTATCTCTGTAACCTCCTCCAGCCCCTACAACCCTCCCTATCTCTGAAAACTCCTCCAACCCCGACACCCCTCCCTATCTCTGTCACCTCCTCCAGCCCCTACACCCCTCCCTATCTCTGTAACCTCCTCCAGCCCCTACACCCCTCCCTATCTTTGTCACCTCCTCCAGCCCCTACACCCCTCCCTATCTCTGTAACCTCCTCCAGCCCCTACACCCCTCCCTATCTCTGTATCCTGCTCCAGCCCCTACACCCCTCCCTATCTATATAACTTCCTCCAGCCCCTACAACCCTCCCTATCTCTGTAACCTCCTCTAGTCCTCAACACCCATCCCTAACTTTGTAACCTCCTCCAGCGCCCATAACCATCCCTATCTCTGTAACCACCTCCAGATACTTCAACCCTCCCTATCTCTGTAACCTCCTCCAGCCACTAAACCCCTCCCTATCTCTGTAACCTCCTCCAGTGCCCATAACCATCCCTATTTCTGTAACACCCTCCAGCCCCTACAGTCCTCCCTTTCTCTGTAACCTTCTTCAGGCCCTACACCCCTTCCTATCTCTGTAACGTCCTCCAGCCGCTACACCCCTCCCTCTCTCTGTAACCTCCTCCAGCCCCCAAAACACCTCCCTATCTCTGTAATCTCCTCCAGCCCCCAACAACCCTCCCTAACTTTCTAACCTCCACCACCACCCTACATCCATCCCTATCTCTGTAACCTCCTCTAGCCCCTACACCCCTCCCTATCTCTGTAACCTCCTCCAGTCCCTACAACCCTCCCTATCTCTGTAACCTCCTTCAGGCCCTAGACCCCTCCCTATCTCTGTAACCTCCTTCAGGCCCTAGACCCCTCCCAATCTCTGTAACATCCTCCAGCCCCTACCCTCTTCCCTATCTCTGTAACCTCCTCCAGCCCCTACACCCCTCCCCATCTCTGTTACCTCCGCCAGCCCCTACAACACCTCCTATCTCTGTAACCTCCTCCTGCCATACACCCCTCCCTATCTCCTTAACCTCCTCCAGAACCTAACAACCCTCCCTATATCTGTAACCTCCTCCTGCCCCGACAACCCTCCCTATCTCTGTAACCTCCTCCAGCCCCTAAATCCCTCCCTATCTCTAACCTCCTCCAGCCCCGTACAACCTCCTTATCTTTGTCATCTCTTCCAACACATCCCTGTCTCTGTAATCTCCTCGAGCCACTATAACCCTCCCTAACTCTGTAACCTCCTCCAAACATCTACAACCCTGGCTATCCCTGTAACCTCCTCCAGCCACTTCAACACTCCCTAACTCTGTAACCTCCTCCAGCCCCCATAACCCTCCCTATCTCTGTAACACCCTCCAGCCACTTCTACACTCCCTATCTCAGGAAACTCCTCCAGTCTCGACAAACATCCCTATCCCTGTAACCTCCTCCAGCTCCTACAACCCTTACTACCTATGTAACCTTCTCCAGCCCCTACAAACCTCCCTATCTCTGTAACCTCTTCCATCCCCTACACCCCTCCCTTTCTCTGTAACCTCCTGCAGCCACTACACCCCTCCCTATCTCTGTAACCTCCTCCAGCCCCAACACCCCTCCCTATCTCTGTAACCTCCTCCAGCCCCTACACCCCTCCCTAACTCTGTAAGCTCCTCCAGCCCCAACACCCCTCCCTATCTCTGTAACCTCCTCCAGCCCCTACAACCCTCCCTATCTCTGAAAACTCCTCCAACCCCTACACCCCTCCCTTTCTCTGTAACCTCCTGCAGCCACTACACCCCTCCCTATCTCTGTAACCTCCTCCAGCCCCAACACCCCTCCCTATCTCTGTAACCTCCTCCAGCCCCTACACCCCTCCCTAACTCTGTAAGCTCCTCCAGCCCCAACACCCCTCCCTATCTCTGTAACCTCCTCCAGCCCCTACAACCCTCCCTATCTCTGAAAACTCCTCCAACCCCGACACCCCTCCCTATCTCTGTAACCTCCTCCAGCCCCTGCAACACTCGCTATCTCTGTAACCGCCTCCAGCCCCTACAGCCCTCCCTATCACTGTAACCTCCTCCAGTCCCCTACAAAACTCCCTATCTTTGTAACCTGCTCCAGACGCTACACCCCTCCCTTTCTCTGTAAACCCCTCCAGCCCCCTACAAACCTTCCTATCTCTAACCTCCTCCAGTCCCCTACACCCCTCCCTATCTCTGTAACCTCCTCCAGCCGCTACATGCCTCCCTCTCTCTATAACCTCCTCCAGCCCCCTAAACCCCTCTATATCTCTGTAACACTCCTCCAGCCCCTACATCCCTCCCTATCTCTATAACCTCCTCCAGTCCCTACAACCTTCCCTATCTTTGTAACCTCCTCCAGCCCCCTACAACCCTCCCTATCTTTCTAACCTCCTCCAGCACCCTACACCCCTCCCTATCTCTGCATCCCCCTCCAGCCCATAGACCCCTCCCTAAATCTGTAACTTCCTCCAGCCCCAACAGCCCTACCTATCTTGGTAATCTTCTCCAGCCCCCTACAACCCTCCCTATCTCTGTAACCTCCTCCAGCCCCCTACACCCCTCCCTATCTCTGTATCCTGCTCTCGCCCATACACCCCTCCCTATCGCAGTAACTTCCTCCAGCCCCTACAACCCTCCCTATCTCTATAACTTCCTCCAGCCCCTACACCCCTCCCTATCTCTGTAACCTCCTCCAGCCCCTACAACCCTCCCTATCTCTGTAACCTCCTCCAGCCCCCCTACACCCTCCCTAACTCTGTAACCTCCTCCAGCCGCTACAACCCTCCATATCTCTGAAAGCTCCTCCGCCCCTACACCCCTCCCTATCATTGTAACCTACTCCAGCCCCCTACACCTCTCCCTATCTCTATAACCTCCTCCAGCCACTACATGCCTCCCTCTCTCTGGAACCTCCTCCAGTCCCCTAAGCCCCTCCATATCTCTGTAACCTCCTCCAGCCCCTACACCTCTCCCTATCTCTGCATCCCCCTCGAGCCCCCAACAACCCTCCCTATCTCTGTAACCTCCTCCAGCCCCAACACCCCTCCCTATCTCTGTAACCTCCTCCAGCCCCTACACCCCTCCCTATCTCTGTAACCTCCTCCAGCACCCTACACCCCTCCCTATCTCTGCATCACCCTCCAGCCCATACACCCCTATCTGTGTAACCTCCGCCAGCCCCTACAACCCTCACTGCCTCTGTAACCTTCTCCAGCCCCTACACCCCTCCCTATCTCTGTAACCTCCTCCAGTCCCTACACCCCTCCCTATCTCTGTAACCTCCTCCATTCCCCTACAACCCTCCCTATCGCTGTAACCTTCTCCAGCCCTTACAACCCTCCCTATCTCTGTAACCTCTTCCATCCCCTACACACCTCCCTAACTCTGTAACCTCCTCCAGCCACTACACCCCTCCCTATCTCTGTAACCTCCTCCAGCCCCTACACCCCTCCCTATCTCTGTAACCTTCTTCAGGCACTACAACCCTCCCTATCTCTGTAACCTCCTCGATCCCCTACCCCCTCCCTATCTCTGTAACCTGCTACAGCCCCCTACAACCCTCCCTATCTCTGTAACCTCCTCCAGCCACTACACCCCTCCCTAACTCTGTAACCTCCTCCAGCCACTACACCCCTCCCTATCTCTGTAACCTCCTCCAGCCCCTACACCCCTCCCTATCTCTGTAACCTTCTTCAGGCACTACAACCCTCCCTATCTCTGTAACCTCCTCGAGCCCCTACCCCCTGCCCTATCTCTGTAACCTCCTCCAGCCCCCTACACCCCTCCCTATCTCTGTAACCTCCTCCAGCCCCTACACCCCTCCCTATCTCTGTAACCTCCTCCAGCCCCTACCCTCTTCCCTATCTCTGTAACCTCCTCCAGCCCCTACACCCCTCCCCATCTCTGTTACCTCCGCCAGCCCGTACAACCTCCTTATCTTTGTAATCTCTTCCAACACGGTACAAACATCCCTGTCTCTGTAATCTCCTCGAGCCACTATAACCCTCCCTAACTCTGTAACCTCCTCCAAACATCTACAACCCTCGCTATCTCTGTAACCTCCTCCAGCACCTAAAACCAACCCTAAACCTGTAAACTCCTCCAGCCACTTCAACACTCCCTATCTCTGTAACCCCCTCCAGCCCCCATAACCCTCCCTATCTCTGTAACACCCTCCAGCCACTTCAAACATCCCTATCTCTGTAACCACCTCCAGCCACTTCAACTCTCCCAATCTCAGGAACCTCCTCCAGTCTCTACAACCATCCCTATCCCTGTAACCTCCTCCAGCTCCTACAACCCTTCCTACCTATGTAACCTTCTCCAGCCCCTACAACCCTCCCTATCTCTGTAACCTCTTAAATCCCCTAGACCCCTCCCTATCTCTGTAACCTCCTCCAGCCCTACACCCCTCCCTTTCTCTGTAACCTCCTCCAGCCACTACACCCCTCCCTATCTCTGTAACCTCCTCAAGCCACTATAACCCTCGCTATCTAAGTAACCTCCTCCAGCACCTATAACCCCCCTATCCCTGTAACCTCTGTAATCTCTGTAAACACCTCCAGCCACTTCAACCCTCCCTATCTCTATAAGCTCCTCCAGTCTCTACAACCATCCCTATTACTGTAACGTTCTCCAAGGCCCATACACCCCTCCCTATCTCTGTAACCTCCTCCAGCCGCTACACCCCTCCCTATCTCTGTAACCTCCTCCAGCCCCCTACACCCCTCTCTATCACTATAACCTCCTCCAGCCCCTACACCCCTCCCTATCTCTGTTACATCCACCAGACCCTACCGCCCTACGTATCTCGGTAATCTCCTCCAGCCCACTACAACCCTCCCTATCTCAGTAATATCCTCCAGCCCCTACACGCCTCCCTATCTCTGTAACCTCTTCCAGCCCCTACATCCTTCCCTATCTCTGTAACCTCCTCCAGCCCCTAAGCCCCTCTCTATCTCCGTAACCTCCTCCAGCACCCTACACCCCTCCGTATCTCTGTGACCTCCACCAGCCTCTACACCCCTCACTATTTCTGTAACCTCCTTCAGGCCCTAGACCCCTCACTATCTCTGTAACCTCCTTCAGGCCCTAGACCCTTCCCAATCTCTGTAACCTCCTTCAGCCCCTACCCTCTTCCCTATCTCTATAATCTCCTCCAGCCCCCTACAACCCTACCTTTCTCTATGACCTCCTCCAGGCCCAACACCTCTCCCTATCTCTGTAACCTCCTCCAGCCCACTAAAGCCCTCCCTATCTCTGTAATCTCCTCCAGCCACTACACCTCTCCCTATCTCTGTAATCTCCTCCATCCCCTACACCCCTCCCTATCTCTATAACCTCCTCCAGCCCCTACACCTCTCCCTATCTCTGTAACCTCCTCCAGCTCCTACGCCCCTCCCTATCTCTGTAACCTCCTCCAGCCCCTACACCCCTCCCTATCTCTATAACCTCCTCCAGCCCCTACAACCTTCCGTAGCTTTGTAACCTCCTCCAGCCCCCTGCAACCCTCCCTATCTTTCTAACCTCCTCCAGCACCCTAAACCCCTCCCTGTCTCTGCATTCCCCTCCTGCCCAGAGACCCCTCCCTATCTCTGTAACCTCCACCAGCCCCTACACCCCTCCCTAAATCTGTAACGTCCTCCAGCCCCTACAGCCCTGCCTATCTTGGTAATCTTCTCCAGCCCCCTACAATCCTCCCTATCTCTGTAACCTCCTCCAGCCCCCTACAACCCTCCCTATCTCTGTAAACTCCTCAAGCCCCTACCCCCTGCCCTATCTCTGTAACCTCCTACAGCCCGTACATGCCTTCCTATCTCTGTAACCTCCTCCAGCCCCCTACACCCCTCCCTTTCTCTATAACATCCTCCAGCCCCAACACCCCACCCTATATCTGTAACCTCCTCCAGCCCCTACACCCCTCCCTATCACTGTAACCTCCTCCAGCCCCTACACCCCTCTCTCTCTCCGTAACCTCCTCCAGCACCCTACACCCCACCCAATCTCTGCATCGCCCTCCAGCCCATACACCCCTCCCTATCTCTGTAATCTCCTCCAGTCCCTACAACCCTCGCTATCTCTGAAACCTCCTCCAACCCCGACACCCCTCCCTATCACTGTAACCTCCTCCAGCCCCTACACCCCTCCCTATCTCTGTAACCTCCTCCAGCCCCTACACCCCTCCCTATCTCTGTCACCTCCTCCAGCCCCTACACCCCTCCCTATCTCTGTAACCTCCTCCAGCCCCTACACCCCTCCCTATCTCTGTATCCTGCTCCAGCCCCTACACCCCTCCCTATCTATATAACTTCCTCCAGCCCCTACAACCCTCCCTATCTCTGTAACCTCCTCTAGTCCTCAACACCCATCCCTAACTTTGTAACCTCCTCCAGCGCCCATAACCATCCCTATCTCTGTAACCACCTCCAGATACTTCAACCCTCCCTATCTCTGTAACCTCCTCCAGCCACTAAACCCCTCCCTATCTCTGTAACCTCCTCCAGTGCCCATAACCATCCCTATTTCTGTAACACCCTCCAGCCCCTACAGTCCTCCCTTTCTCTGTAACCTTCTTCAGGCCCTACACCCCTTCCTATCTCTGTAACGTCCTCCAGCCGCTACACCCCTCCCTCTCTCTGTAACCTCCTCCAGCCCCCAAAACACCTCCCTATCTCTGTAATCTCCTCCAGCCCCCAACAACCCTCCCTAACTTTCTAACCTCCACCACCACCCTACATCCATCCCTATCTCTGTAACCTCCTCTAGCCCCTACACCCCTCCCTATCTCTGTAACCTCCTCCAGTCCCTACAACCCTCCCTATCTCTGTAACCTCCTTCAGGCCCTAGACCCCTCCCTATCTCTGTAACCTCCTTCAGGCCCTAGACCCCTCCCAATCTCTGTAACATCCTCCAGCCCCTACCCTCTTCCCTATCTCTGTAACCTCCTCCAGCCCCTACACCCCTCCCCATCTCTGTTACCTCCGCCAGCCCCTACAACACCTCCTATCTCTGTAACCTCCTCCTGCCATACACCCCTCCCTATCTCCTTAACCTCCTCCAGAACCTAACAACCCTCCCTATATCTGTAACCTCCTCCTGCCCCGACAACCCTCCCTATCTCTGTAACCTCCTCCAGCCCCTAAATCCCTCCCTATCTCTAACCTCCTCCAGCCCCGTACAACCTCCTTATCTTTGTCATCTCTTCCAACACATCCCTGTCTCTGTAATCTCCTCGAGCCACTATAACCCTCCCTAACTCTGTAACCTCCTCCAAACATCTACAACCCTGGCTATCCCTGTAACCTCCTCCAGCCACTTCAACACTCCCTAACTCTGTAACCTCCTCCAGCCCCCATAACCCTCCCTATCTCTGTAACACCCTCCAGCCACTTCTACACTCCCTATCTCAGGAAACTCCTCCAGTCTCGACAAACATCCCTATCCCTGTAACCTCCTCCAGCTCCTACAACCCTTACTACCTATGTAACCTTCTCCAGCCCCTACAAACCTCCCTATCTCTGTAACCTCTTCCATCCCCTACACCCCTCCCTTTCTCTGTAACCTCCTGCAGCCACTACACCCCTCCCTATCTCTGTAACCTCCTCCAGCCCCAACACCCCTCCCTATCTCTGTAACCTCCTCCAGCCCCTACACCCCTCCCTAACTCTGTAAGCTCCTCCAGCCCCAACACCCCTCCCTATCTCTGTAACCTCCTCCAGCCCCTACAACCCTCCCTATCTCTGAAAACTCCTCCAACCCCTACACCCCTCCCTTTCTCTGTAACCTCCTGCAGCCACTACACCCCTCCCTATCTCTGTAACCTCCTCCAGCCCCAACACCCCTCCCTATCTCTGTAACCTCCTCCAGCCCCTACACCCCTCCCTAACTCTGTAAGCTCCTCCAGCCCCAACACCCCTCCCTATCTCTGTAACCTCCTCCAGCCCCTACAACCCTCCCTATCTCTGAAAACTCCTCCAACCCCGACACCCCTCCCTATCTCTGTAACCTCCTCCAGCCCCTGCAACACTCGCTATCTCTGTAACCGCCTCCAGCCCCTACAGCCCTCCCTATCACTGTAACCTCCTCCAGTCCCCTACAAAACTCCCTATCTTTGTAACCTGCTCCAGACGCTACACCCCTCCCTTTCTCTGTAAACCCCTCCAGCCCCCTACAAACCTTCCTATCTCTAACCTCCTCCAGTCCCCTACACCCCTCCCTATCTCTGTAACCTCCTCCAGCCGCTACATGCCTCCCTCTCTCTATAACCTCCTCCAGCCCCCTAAACCCCTCTATATCTCTGTAACACTCCTCCAGCCCCTACATCCCTCCCTATCTCTATAACCTCCTCCAGTCCCTACAACCTTCCCTATCTTTGTAACCTCCTCCAGCCCCCTACAACCCTCCCTATCTTTCTAACCTCCTCCAGCACCCTACACCCCTCCCTATCTCTGCATCCCCCTCCAGCCCATAGACCCCTCCCTAAATCTGTAACTTCCTCCAGCCCCAACAGCCCTACCTATCTTGGTAATCTTCTCCAGCCCCCTACAACCCTCCCTATCTCTGTAACCTCCTCCAGCCCCCTACACCCCTCCCTATCTCTGTATCCTGCTCTCGCCCATACACCCCTCCCTATCGCAGTAACTTCCTCCAGCCCCTACAACCCTCCCTATCTCTATAACTTCCTCCAGCCCCTACACCCCTCCCTATCTCTGTAACCTCCTCCAGCCCCTACAACCCTCCCTATCTCTGTAACCTCCTCCAGCCCCCCTACACCCTCCCTAACTCTGTAACCTCCTCCAGCCGCTACAACCCTCCATATCTCTGAAAGCTCCTCCGCCCCTACACCCCTCCCTATCATTGTAACCTACTCCAGCCCCCTACACCTCTCCCTATCTCTATAACCTCCTCCAGCCACTACATGCCTCCCTCTCTCTGGAACCTCCTCCAGTCCCCTAAGCCCCTCCATATCTCTGTAACCTCCTCCAGCCCCTACACCTCTCCCGATCTCTGCATCCCCCTCGAGCCCCCAACAACCCTCCCTATCTCTGTAACCTCCTCCAGCCCCAACACCCCTCCCTATCTCTGTAACCTCCTCCAGCCCCTACACCCCTCCCTATCTCTGTAACCTCCTCCAGCACCCTACACCCCTCCCTATCTCTGCATCACCCTCCAGCCCATACACCCCTATCTGTGTAACCTCCGCCAGCCCCTACAACCCTCACTGCCTCTGTAACCTTCTCCAGCCCCTACACCCCTCCCTATCTCTGTAACCTCCTCCAGTCCCTACACCCCTCCCTATCTCTGTAACCTCCTCCATTCCCCTACAACCCTCCCTATCGCTGTAACCTTCTCCAGCCCTTACAACCCTCCCTATCTCTGTAACCTCTTCCATCCCCTACACACCTCCCTAACTCTGTAACCTCCTCCAGCCACTACACCCCTCCCTATCTCTGTAACCTCCTCCAGCCCCTACACCCCTCCCTATCTCTGTAACCTTCTTCAGGCACTACAACCCTCCCTATCTCTGTAACCTCCTCGATCCCCTACCCCCTCCCTATCTCTGTAACCTGCTACAGCCCCCTACAACCCTCCCTATCTCTGTAACCTCCTCCAGCCACTACACCCCTCCCTAACTCTGTAACCTCCTCCAGCCACTACACCCCTCCCTATCTCTGTAACCTCCTCCAGCCCCTACACCCCTCCCTATCTCTGTAACCTTCTTCAGGCACTACAACCCTCCCTATCTCTGTAACCTCCTCGAGCCCCTACCCCCTGCCCTATCTCTGTAACCTCCTCCAGCCCCCTACACCCCTCCCTATCTCTGTAACCTCCTCCAGCCCCTACACCCCTCCCTATCTCTGTAACCTCCTCCAGCCCCTACCCTCTTCCCTATCTCTGTAACCTCCTCCAGCCCCTACACCCCTCCCCATCTCTGTTACCTCCGCCAGCCCGTACAACCTCCTTATCTTTGTAATCTCTTCCAACACGGTACAAACATCCCTGTCTCTGTAATCTCCTCGAGCCACTATAACCCTCCCTAACTCTGTAACCTCCTCCAAACATCTACAACCCTCGCTATCTCTGTAACCTCCTCCAGCACCTAAAACCAACCCTAAACCTGTAAACTCCTCCAGCCACTTCAACACTCCCTATCTCTGTAACCCCCTCCAGCCCCCATAACCCTCCCTATCTCTGTAACACCCTCCAGCCACTTCAAACATCCCTATCTCTGTAACCACCTCCAGCCACTTCAACTCTCCCAATCTCAGGAACCTCCTCCAGTCTCTACAACCATCCCTATCCCTGTAACCTCCTCCAGCTCCTACAACCCTTCCTACCTATGTAACCTTCTCCAGCCCCTACAACCCTCCCTATCTCTGTAACCTCTTAAATCCCCTAGACCCCTCCCTATCTCTGTAACCTCCTCCAGCCCTACACCCCTCCCTTTCTCTGTAACCTCCTCCAGCCACTACACCCCTCCCTATCTCTGTAACCTCCTCAAGCCACTATAACCCTCGCTATCTAAGTAACCTCCTCCAGCACCTATAACCCCCCTATCCCTGTAACCTCTGTAATCTCTGTAAACACCTCCAGCCACTTCAACCCTCCCTATCTCTATAAGCTCCTCCAGTCTCTACAACCATCCCTATTACTGTAACGTTCTCCAAGGCCCATACACCCCTCCCTATCTCTGTAACCTCCTCCAGCCGCTACACCCCTCCCTATCTCTGTAACCTCCTCCAGCCCCCTACACCCCTCCCTATCTCTGTAACCTCCTCCAGCCCCCTACACCCCTCTCTATCACTATAACCTCCTCCAGCCCCTACACCCCTCCCTATCTCTGTTACATCCACCAGACCCTACCGCCCTACGTATCTCGGTAATCTCCTCCAGCCCACTACAACCCTCCCTATCTCAGTAATATCCTCCAGCCCCTACACGCCTCCCTATCTCTGTAACACCCTCCAGCCACTTCTACACTCCCTATCTCAGGAAACTCCTCCAGTCTCGACAAACATCCCTATCCCTGTAACCTCCTCCAGCTCCTACAACCCTTACTACCTATGTAACCTTCTCCAGCCCCTACAAACCTCCCTATCTCTGTAACCTCTTCCATCCCCTACACCCCTCCCTTTCTCTGTAACCTCCTGCAGCCACTACACCCCTCCCTATCTCTGTAACCTCCTCCAGCCCCAACACCCCTCCCTATCTCTGTAACCTCCTCCAGCCCCTACACCCCTCCCTAACTCTGTAAGCTCCTCCAGCCCCAACACCCCTCCCTATCTCTGTAACCTCCTCCAGCCCCTACAACCCTCCCTATCTCTGAAAACTCCTCCAACCCCTACACCCCTCCCTTTCTCTGTAACCTCCTGCAGCCACTACACCCCTCCCTATCTCTGTAACCTCCTCCAGCCCCAACACCCCTCCCTATCTCTGTAACCTCCTCCAGCCCCTACACCCCTCCCTAACTCTGTAAGCTCCTCCAGCCCCAACACCCCTCCCTATCTCTGTAACCTCCTCCAGCCCCTACAACCCTCCCTATCTCTGAAAACTCCTCCAACCCCGACACCCCTCCCTATCTCTG
This sequence comes from Isurus oxyrinchus, assembly GCA_026770705.1. Taxonomy (NCBI): domain Eukaryota; kingdom Metazoa; phylum Chordata; class Chondrichthyes; order Lamniformes; family Lamnidae; genus Isurus; species Isurus oxyrinchus. The sequence goes on from JANJGN010001520.1 coordinate 29,243, forward strand.
TAACCTCCTCCAGCCCCTGCAACACTCGCTATCTCTGTAACCGCCTCCAGCCCCTACAGCCCTCCCTATCACTGTAACCTCCTCCAGTCCCCTACAAAACTCCCTATCTTTGTAACCTGCTCCAGACGCTACACCCCTCCCTTTCTCTGTAAACCCCTCCAGCCCCCTACAAACCTTCCTATCTCTAACCTCCTCCAGTCCCCTACACCCCTCCCTATCTCTGTAACCTCCTCCAGCCGCTACATGCCTCCCTCTCTCTATAACCTCCTCCAGCCCCCTAAACCCCTCTATATCTCTGTAACACTCCTCCAGCCCCTACATCCCTCCCTATCTCTATAACCTCCTCCAGTCCCTACAACCTTCCCTATCTTTGTAACCTCCTCCAGCCCCCTACAACCCTCCCTATCTTTCTAACCTCCTCCAGCACCCTACACCCCTCCCTATCTCTGCATCCCCCTCCAGCCCATAGACCCCTCCCTAAATCTGTAACTTCCTCCAGCCCCAACAGCCCTACCTATCTTGGTAATCTTCTCCAGCCCCCTACAACCCTCCCTATCTCTGTAACCTCCTCCAGCCCCCTACACCCCTCCCTATCTCTGTATCCTGCTCTCGCCCATACACCCCTCCCTATCGCAGTAACTTCCTCCAGCCCCTACAACCCTCCCTATCTCTATAACTTCCTCCAGCCCCTACACCCCTCCCTATCTCTGTAACCTCCTCCAGCCCCTACAACCCTCCCTATCTCTGTAACCTCCTCCAGCCCCCCTACACCCTCCCTAACTCTGTAACCTCCTCCAGCCGCTACAACCCTCCATATCTCTGAAAGCTCCTCCGCCCCTACACCCCTCCCTATCATTGTAACCTACTCCAGCCCCCTACACCTCTCCCTATCTCTATAACCTCCTCCAGCCACTACATGCCTCCCTCTCTCTGGAACCTCCTCCAGTCCCCTAAGCCCCTCCATATCTCTGTAACCTCCTCCAGCCCCTACACCTCTCCCGATCTCTGCATCCCCCTCGAGCCCCCAACAACCCTCCCTATCTCTGTAACCTCCTCCAGCCCCAACACCCCTCCCTATCTCTGTAACCTCCTCCAGCCCCTACACCCCTCCCTATCTCTGTAACCTCCTCCAGCACCCTACACCCCTCCCTATCTCTGCATCACCCTCCAGCCCATACACCCCTATCTGTGTAACCTCCGCCAGCCCCTACAACCCTCACTGCCTCTGTAACCTTCTCCAGCCCCTACACCCCTCCCTATCTCTGTAACCTCCTCCAGTCCCTACACCCCTCCCTATCTCTGTAACCTCCTCCATTCCCCTACAACCCTCCCTATCGCTGTAACCTTCTCCAGCCCTTACAACCCTCCCTATCTCTGTAACCTCTTCCATCCCCTACACACCTCCCTAACTCTGTAACCTCCTCCAGCCACTACACCCCTCCCTATCTCTGTAACCTCCTCCAGCCCCTACACCCCTCCCTATCTCTGTAACCTTCTTCAGGCACTACAACCCTCCCTATCTCTGTAACCTCCTCGATCCCCTACCCCCTCCCTATCTCTGTAACCTGCTACAGCCCCCTACAACCCTCCCTATCTCTGTAACCTCCTCCAGCCACTACACCCCTCCCTAACTCTGTAACCTCCTCCAGCCACTACACCCCTCCCTATCTCTGTAACCTCCTCCAGCCCCTACACCCCTCCCTATCTCTGTAACCTTCTTCAGGCACTACAACCCTCCCTATCTCTGTAACCTCCTCGAGCCCCTACCCCCTGCCCTATCTCTGTAACCTCCTCCAGCCCCCTACACCCCTCCCTATCTCTGTAACCTCCTCCAGCCCCTACACCCCTCCCTATCTCTGTAACCTCCTCCAGCCCCTACCCTCTTCCCTATCTCTGTAACCTCCTCCAGCCCCTACACCCCTCCCCATCTCTGTTACCTCCGCCAGCCCGTACAACCTCCTTATCTTTGTAATCTCTTCCAACACGGTACAAACATCCCTGTCTCTGTAATCTCCTCGAGCCACTATAACCCTCCCTAACTCTGTAACCTCCTCCAAACATCTACAACCCTCGCTATCTCTGTAACCTCCTCCAGCACCTAAAACCAACCCTAAACCTGTAAACTCCTCCAGCCACTTCAACACTCCCTATCTCTGTAACCCCCTCCAGCCCCCATAACCCTCCCTATCTCTGTAACACCCTCCAGCCACTTCAAACATCCCTATCTCTGTAACCACCTCCAGCCACTTCAACTCTCCCAATCTCAGGAACCTCCTCCAGTCTCTACAACCATCCCTATCCCTGTAACCTCCTCCAGCTCCTACAACCCTTCCTACCTATGTAACCTTCTCCAGCCCCTACAACCCTCCCTATCTCTGTAACCTCTTAAATCCCCTAGACCCCTCCCTATCTCTGTAACCTCCTCCAGCCCTACACCCCTCCCTTTCTCTGTAACCTCCTCCAGCCACTACACCCCTCCCTATCTCTGTAACCTCCTCAAGCCACTATAACCCTCGCTATCTAAGTAACCTCCTCCAGCACCTATAACCCCCCTATCCCTGTAACCTCTGTAATCTCTGTAAACACCTCCAGCCACTTCAACCCTCCCTATCTCTATAAGCTCCTCCAGTCTCTACAACCATCCCTATTACTGTAACGTTCTCCAAGGCCCATACACCCCTCCCTATCTCTGTAACCTCCTCCAGCCGCTACACCCCTCCCTATCTCTGTAACCTCCTCCAGCCCCCTACACCCCTCTCTATCACTATAACCTCCTCCAGCCCCTACACCCCTCCCTATCTCTGTTACATCCACCAGACCCTACCGCCCTACGTATCTCGGTAATCTCCTCCAGCCCACTACAACCCTCCCTATCTCAGTAATATCCTCCAGCCCCTACACGCCTCCCTATCTCTGTAACCTCTTCCAGCCCCTACATCCTTCCCTATCTCTGTAACCTCCTCCAGCCCCTAAGCCCCTCTCTATCTCCGTAACCTCCTCCAGCACCCTACACCCCTCCGTATCTCTGTGACCTCCACCAGCCTCTACACCCCTCACTATTTCTGTAACCTCCTTCAGGCCCTAGACCCCTCACTATCTCTGTAACCTCCTTCAGGCCCTAGACCCTTCCCAATCTCTGTAACCTCCTTCAGCCCCTACCCTCTTCCCTATCTCTATAATCTCCTCCAGCCCCCTACAACCCTACCTTTCTCTATGACCTCCTCCAGGCCCAACACCTCTCCCTATCTCTGTAACCTCCTCCAGCCCACTAAAGCCCTCCCTATCTCTGTAATCTCCTCCAGCCACTACACCTCTCCCTATCTCTGTAATCTCCTCCATCCCCTACACCCCTCCCTATCTCTATAACCTCCTCCAGCCCCTACACCTCTCCCTATCTCTGTAACCTCCTCCAGCTCCTACGCCCCTCCCTATCTCTGTAACCTCCTCCAGCCCCTACACCCCTCCCTATCTCTATAACCTCCTCCAGCCCCTACAACCTTCCGTAGCTCTGTAACCTCCTCCAGCCCCCTGCAACCCTCCCTATCTTTCTAACCTCCTCCAGCACCCTAAACCCCTCCCTGTCTCTGCATTCCCCTCCTGCCCAGAGACCCCTCCCTATCTCTGTAACCTCCACCAGCCCCTACACCCCTCCCTAAATCTGTAACGTCCTCCAGCCCCTACAGCCCTGCCTATCTTGGTAATCTTCTCCAGCCCCCTACAATCCTCCCTATCTCTGTAACCTCCTCCAGCCCCCTACAACCCTCCCTATCTCTGTAAACTCCTCAAGCCCCTACCCCCTGCCCTATCTCTGTAACCTCCTACAGCCCGTACATGCCTTCCTATCTCTGTAACCTCCTCCAGCCCCCTACACCCCTCCCTTTCTCTATAACATCCTCCAGCCCCAACACCCCACCCTATATCTGTAACCTCCTCCAGCCCCTACACCCCTCCCTATCACTGTAACCTCCTCCAGCCCCTACACCCCTCTCTCTCTCCGTAACCTCCTCCAGCACCCTACACCCCACCCAATCTCTGCATCGCCCTCCAGCCCATACACCCCTCCCTATCTCTGTAATCTCCTCCAGTCCCTACAACCCTCGCTATCTCTGAAACCTCCTCCAACCCCGACACCCCTCCCTATCACTGTAACCTCCTCCAGCCCCTACACCCCTCCCTATCTCTGTAACCTCCTCCAGCCCCTACACCCCTCCCTATCTCTGTCACCTCCTCCAGCCCCTACACCCCTCCCTATCTCTGTAACCTCCTCCAGCCCCTACACCCCTCCCTATCTCTGTATCCTGCTCCAGCCCCTACACCCCTCCCTATCTATATAACTTCCTCCAGCCCCTACAACCCTCCCTATCTCTGTAACCTCCTCTAGTCCTCAACACCCATCCCTAACTTTGTAACCTCCTCCAGCGCCCATAACCATCCCTATCTCTGTAACCACCTCCAGATACTTCAACCCTCCCTATCTCTGTAACCTCCTCCAGCCACTAAACCCCTCCCTATCTCTGTAACCTCCTCCAGTGCCCATAACCATCCCTATTTCTGTAACACCCTCCAGCCCCTACAGTCCTCCCTTTCTCTGTAACCTTCTTCAGGCCCTACACCCCTTCCTATCTCTGTAACGTCCTCCAGCCGCTACACCCCTCCCTCTCTCTGTAACCTCCTCCAGCCCCCAAAACACCTCCCTATCTCTGTAATCTCCTCCAGCCCCCAACAACCCTCCCTAACTTTCTAACCTCCACCACCACCCTACATCCATCCCTATCTCTGTAACCTCCTCTAGCCCCTACACCCCTCCCTATCTCTGTAACCTCCTCCAGTCCCTACAACCCTCCCTATCTCTGTAACCTCCTTCAGGCCCTAGACCCCTCCCTATCTCTGTAACCTCCTTCAGGCCCTAGACCCCTCCCAATCTCTGTAACATCCTCCAGCCCCTACCCTCTTCCCTATCTCTGTAACCTCCTCCAGCCCCTACACCCCTCCCCATCTCTGTTACCTCCGCCAGCCCCTACAACACCTCCTATCTCTGTAACCTCCTCCTGCCATACACCCCTCCCTATCTCCTTAACCTCCTCCAGAACCTAACAACCCTCCCTATATCTGTAACCTCCTCCTGCCCCGACAACCCTCCCTATCTCTGTAACCTCCTCCAGCCCCTAAATCCCTCCCTATCTCTAACCTCCTCCAGCCCCGTACAACCTCCTTATCTTTGTCATCTCTTCCAACACATCCCTGTCTCTGTAATCTCCTCGAGCCACTATAACCCTCCCTAACTCTGTAACCTCCTCCAAACATCTACAACCCTCGCTATCCCTGTAACCTCCTCCAGCCACTTCAACACTCCCTAACTCTGTAACCTCCTCCAGCCCCAACACCCCTCCCTATCTCTGTAACCTCCTCCAGCCCCTACAACCCTCCCTATCTCTGAAAACTCCTCCAACCCCGACACCCCTCCCTATCTCTGTCACCTCCTCCAGCCCCTACACCCCTCCCTATCTCTGTAACCTCCTCCAGCCCCTACACCCCTCCCTATCTCTGTATCCTGCTCCAGCCCCTACACCCCTCCCTATCTATATAACTTCCTCCAGCCCCTACAACCCTCCCTATCTCTGTAACCTCCTCTAGTCCTCAACACCCATCCCTAACTTTGTAACCTCCTCCAGCGCCCATAACCATCCCTATCTCTGTAACCACCTCCAGATACTTCAACCCTCCCTATCTCTGTAACCTCCTCCAGCCACTAAACCCCTCCCTATCTCTGTAACCTCCTCCAGTGCCCATAACCATCCCTATTTCTGTAACACCCTCCAGCCCCTACAGTCCTCCCTTTCTCTGTAACCTTCTTCAGGCCCTACACCCCTTCCTATCTCTGTAACGTCCTCCAGCCGCTACACCCCTCCCTCTCTCTGTAACCTCCTCCAGCCCCCAAAACACCTCCCTATCTCTGTAATCTCCTCCAGCCCCCAACAACCCTCCCTAACTTTCTAACCTCCACCACCACCCTACACCCATCCCTATCTCTGTAACCTCCTCTAGCCCCTACACCCCTCCCTATCTCTGTAACCTCCTCCAGTCCCTACAACCCTCCCTATCTCTGTAACCTCCTTCAGGCCCTAGACCCCTCCCAATCTCTGTAACATCCTCCAGCCCCTACCCTCTTCCCTATCTCTGTAACCTCCTCCAGCCCCTACACCCCTCCCCATCTCTGTTACCTCCGCCAGCCCCTACAACACCTCCTATCTCTGTAACCTCCTCCTGCCATACACCCCTCCCTATCTCCTTAACCTCCTCCAGAACCTAACAACCCTCCCTATATCTGTAACCTCCTCCTGCCCCGACAACCCTCCCTATCTCTGTAACCTCCTCCAGCCCCTAAATCCCTCCCTATCTCTAACCTCCTCCAGCCCCGTACAACCTCCTTATCTTTGTCATCTCTTCCAACACATCCCTGTCTCTGTAATCTCCTCGAGCCACTATAACCCTCCCTAACTCTGTAACCTCCTCCAAACATCTACAACCCTCGCTATCCCTGTAACCTCCTCCAGCCACTTCAACACTCCCTAACTCTGTAACCTCCTCCAGCCCCCATAACCCTCCCTATCTCTGTAACACCCTCCAGCCACTTCTACACTCCCTATCTCAGGAAACTCCTCCAGTCTCGACAAACATCCCTATCCCTGTAACCTCCTCCAGCTCCTACAACCCTTACTACCTATGTAACCTTCTCCAGCCCCTACAACCCTCCCTATCTCTGTAACCTCTTCCATCCCCTACACCCCTCCCTTTCTCTGTAACCTCCTGCAGCCACTACACCCCTCCCTATCTCTGTAACCTCCTCCAGCCCCAACACCCCTCCCTATCTCTGTAACCTCCTCCAGCCCCTACACCCCTCCCTAACTCTGTAAGCTCCTCCAGCCCCAACACCCCTCCCTATCTCTGTAACCTCCTCCAGCCCCTACAACCCTCCCTATCTCTAAAAACTCCTCCAACCCCGACACCCCTCCCTATCTCTGTAACCTCCTCCAGCCCCTGCAACACTCGCTATCTCTGTAACCGCCTCCAGCCCCTACAGCCCTCCCTATCACTGTAACCTCCTCCAGTCCCCTACAAAACTCCCTATCTTTGTAACCTGCTCCAGACGCTACACCCCTCCCTTTCTCTGTAAACCCCTCCAGCCCCCTACAAACCTTCCTATCTCTAACCTCCTCCAGTCCCCTACACCCCTCCCTATCTCTGTAACCTCCTCCAGCCGCTACATGCCTCCCTCTCTCTATAACCTCCTCCAGCCCCCTAAACCCCTCTATATCTCTGTAACACTCCTCCAGCCCCAACACCCCTCCCTATCTCTATAACCTCCTCCAGTCCCTACAACCTTCCCTATCTTTGTAACCTCCTCCAGCCCCCTACAACCCTCCCTATCTTTCTAACCTCCTCCAGCACCCTACACCCCTCCCTATCTCTGCATCCCCCTCCAGCCCATAGACCCCTCCCTAACTCTGTAACCTCCTCCAGCCCCTATACCCCTCCCTAAATCTGTAACTTCCTCCAGCCCCAACAGCCCTACCTATCTTGGTAATCTTCTCCAGCCCCCTACAACCCTCCCTATCTCTGTAACCTCCTCCAGCCCCCTACACCCCTCCCTATCTCTGTATCCTGCTCTCGCCCATACACCCCTCCCTATCGCAGTAACTTCCTCCAGCCCCTACAACCCTCCCTATCTCTATAACTTCCTCCAGCCCCTACACCCCTCCCTATCTCTGTAACCTCCTCCAGCCCCTACAACCCTCCCTATCTCTGTAACCTCCTCCAGCCCCCCTACACCCTCCCTAACTCTGTAACCTCCTCCAGCCGCTACAACCCTCCATATCTCTGAAAGCTCCTCCGCCCCTACACCCCTCCCTATCATTGTAACCTACTCCAGCCCCCTACACCTCTCCCTATCTCTATAACCTCCTCCAGCCACTACATGCCTCCCTCTCTCTGGAACCTCCTCCAGTCCCCTAAGCCCCTCCATATCTCTGTAACCTCCTCCAGCCCCTACACCTCTCCCGATCTCTGCATCCCCCTCGAGCCCCCAACAACCCTCCCTATCTCTGTAACCTCCTCCAGCCCCAACACCCCTCCCTATCTCTGTAACCTCCTCCAGCCCCTACACCCCTCCCTATCTCTGTAACCTCCTCCAGCACCCTACACCCCTCCCTATCTCTGCATCACCCTCCAGCCCATACACCCCTATCTCTGTAACCTCCGCCAGCCCCTACAACCCTCACTGCCTCTGTAACCTTCTCCAGCCCCTACACCCCTCCCTATCTCTGTAACCTCCTCCAGTCCCCTACAACCCTCCCTATCGCTGTAACCTTCTCCAGCCCTTACAACCCTCCCTATCTCTGTAACCTCTTCCATCCCCTACACACCTCCCTAACTCTGTAACCTCCTCCAGCCACTACACCCCTCCCTATCTCTGTAACCTCCTCCAGCCCCTACACCCCTCCCTATCTCTGTAACCTTCTTCAGGCACTACAACCCTCCCTATCTCTGTAACCTCCTCGATCCCCTACCCCCTCCCTATCTCTGTAACCTGCTACAGCCCCCTACAACCCTCCCTATCTCTGTAACCTCCTCCAGCCACTACACCCCTCCCTAACTCTGTAACCTCCTCCAGCCACTACACCCCTCCCTATCTCTGTAACCTCCTCCAGCCCCTACACCCCTCCCTATCTCTGTAACCTTCTTCAGGCACTACAACCCTCCCTATCTCTGTAAACTCCTCGAGCCCCTACCCCCTGCCCTATCTCTGTAACCTCCTCCAGCCCCCTACACCCCTCCCTATCTCTGTAACCTCCTCCAGCCCCTACACCCCTCCCTATCTCTGTAACCTCCTCCAGCCCCTACCCTCTTCCCTATCTCTGTAACCTCCTCCAGCCCCTACACCCCTCCCCATCTCTGTTACCTCCGCCAGCCCGTACAACCTCCTTATCTTTGTAATCTCTTCCAACACGGTACAAACATCCCTGTCTCTGTAATCTCCTCGAGCCACTATAACCCTCCCTAACTCTGTAACCTCCTCCAAACATCTACAACCCTCGCTATCTCTGTAACCTCCTCCAGCACCTAAAACCAACCCTAAACCTGTAAACTCCTCCAGCCACTTCAACACTCCCTATCTCTGTAACCCCCTCCAGCCCCCATAACCCTCCCTATCTCTGTAACACCCTCCAGCCACTTCAAACATCCCTATCTCTGTAACCACCTCCAGCCACTTCAACTCTCCCAATCTCAGGAACCTCCTCCAGTCTCTACAACCATCCCTATCCCTGTAACCTCCTCCAGCTCCTACAACCCTTCCTACCTATGTAACCTTCTCCAGCCCCTACAACCCTCCCTATCTCTGTAACCTCTTAAATCCCCTAGACCCCTCCCTATCTCTGTAACCTCCTCCAGCCCTACACCCCTCCCTTTCTCTGTAACCTCCTCCAGCCACTACACCCCTCCCTATCTCTGTAACCTCCTCAAGCCACTATAACCCTCGCTATCTAAGTAACCTCCTCCAGCACCTATAACCCCCCTATCCCTGTAACCTCTGTAATCTCTGTAAACACCTCCAGCCACTTCAACCCTCCCTATCTCTATAAGCTCCTCCAGTCTCTACAACCATCCCTATTACTGTAACGTTCTCCAAGGCCCATACACCCCTCCCTATCTCTGTAACCTCCTCCAGCCGCTACACCCCTCCCTATCTCTGTAACCTTCTCCAGCCCCCTACACCCCTCTCTATCACTATAACCTCCTCCAGCCCCTACACCCCTCCCTATCTCTGTTACATCCACCAGACCCTACCGCCCTACGTATCTCGGTAATCTCCTCCAGCCCACTACAACCCTCCCTATCTCAGTAACCTCCTCCAGTTCCTACAACCCTCGCTATCTCTGAAACCACATCGAGCCCCGACACCCCTCCCTATCTCTGTAACCGCCTCCAGACACTACAAACCTCCCTTTATCTGTAAACCCCTCCAGCTCCCTACAACCCTCCCTATCTCTGTAACCTCCTCCAGCCCCTACACCCCTCCCTATCTCTGTAACCTCCTCCAGCCACTACACCCCTCCCTATCTCTGTAACCTCCTCCAGCCCTCTACACCCTCCCTATCTCTGCAACCTCCTCTATCCCCTACCGCCCTCCCTGTCTCTGTAACATCCTCCACCCCCCTACACCCCTCGCTATCTCTGTAACCTCCTCCAGCCACTACATCCCTCCCTAAATCTGTAACCTACTCCAGCCCCTACACACATCCCTATCTCTGTAACCTCCTCCAGCCCCCTACACACCTCCCTATCTCTGTAACGTCCTCCAGTCCCAACACCCCTCCCTATCTCTGTAACCTCCGCTACCCCCAACAACCTTCCCTATCTCTGTAACCACCTCCAGCACCTACACCCCTCCCTATCTCTGTAACCTCCTCCAGTCCCTACACCCCTCCCTATCTCTGTAAACACCTCCAACCCCTACAACCCTCCCTATCTCTGTAACCTTCTCCAGACCCTGCAACCCTCCATTTCTCTGTAACCTCCACCAGGCCCTACACCCCTCCCTATCTCTGTAACCTCCTCCAGCCCCCTACAACCCTCCCTATCTCTGTAACCTCCTCCAGCCCCCACACCCCTCCCTATCTCTATAACCTCATCCAGCCACCTGCAACCCTACCTATCTCTGTAACCTCCTCCAGCCCCAAAACCCCTCCATATCTCTGTAACCTCCTCCAGCCCCTACCGCCCTCCGTATCTCGGTAATCTCCTCCAGCCCACTACAACCCTCCCTATCTCAGTAACCTCCTCCAGTCCCTGCAACCCTCGCTATCTCTGAAAACTCCTCCAGCCCCCGACACCCCTCCCTATCTCTGTAATTTCCTCCAGCCCCTACATCCCTCCCTATCTCTGTAACCTCCTCCAGCCCCAACATCCCTCCATATCTCTGTAACCTCCTCCAGCCCCTACAACCCTCCCGATCTCCGTAAACACCTCCAGCCCCTACAACCCTCCTTATCTCTGTAACCTCCTCCAGCCCCTACACCCCTCCCTATCTCTGTAACCTCCTCCAGCACCTACACCCCTCCCTAACTCTGTAACCTCCTCCATCCCCTACACTCCTCCCTATCTCTGTAACCTCCTCCAGCCCCCGACCCCCTGCCCTATCTCTGTAACCTCCTCCAGCCCCCGACACCCCTCCCTTTCTCTGTAATCTCCTCCAGCCCCTACACCCCTCCCTATCTCTGTAACCTCCTCCAGCCCCTACACCCCTCCCTATCACTGTAACTCCCTGCAGCCCCCCACACCCCACCCTGTCTCTGTAAACTTCTCTAGCCCCTACACCCCACCCTATTTCTGTAACCTTGTCCAGCGCCTACACCCCTCCTTATCTCTGTAACCTCCTCCAGCCCCTACACCCCTCCCTATCTCTGTAAACTCCTCCAGCCCCTACACCCCTCCCTATCTCTGTAACCTCCTCCAGCCCCCTACAACACTCCCTATCTCTGTAACCTCCTGCAGTCCCTACAACCCTCGCTATCTCTGAAACTGCCTCCAGCCCCGACACCCCTCCGTATCTCTCTAACCTCCTCCAGACACTACACCCCTCCCTATCTCTTTAAACCCTAACAGCCCCCTACAAACCTCCATATCTCTGTAACCTCCTGCAGTCCCCTACACCCCTCCCATTCTCTGTAACCTCCTCCAGCCCCTACACCCCCCTCCTTATCTCTGTAACCTCCTCCAGCCCCTACAGCCCTCACCATCTCTGAAACCGCCTCCCCCCCTACACCCCTCCCTATCTCTGTAACCTCCTCCAGCCCCTACACCCCTCTCTATCACTGTAACCTCCTCCAGCCCCGTACACCCCTCCCTATCTCTGTAACCTCCTCAAGCCCCCTGCAATCCTCCCTATCTCTGTAACCTCCTCCAGACCCTACACCCCTCCCTATCTCTGGAATCTCCTCCAGCCCCCTACAAACCTCCCTATCTCTGTAACCTCCTCCAGCCCCCTACAATCCTCCCTATCACTGAAACCTTCTTCTGGCACTACACCCCTCCCAATCACAGTAACCTCCTCCATCCCCGACCCCCTGCCCTAACTCTGTAACCTCCTCACGCCCCCGACACCCCTCCCTTTCTCTGTAATCTCCTCCAGCCCCTACACCCCTTACTATCTCTATAACCTCCTCCAGCCCCTACACCCCTCCCTATCACTGTAACTCCCTGCAGCCCCCCACACTACACCCTGTCTCTGTAACCTGCTCCAGCCCCTACACCCCACCCTATTTCTGTAACCTCCTCCAGCCCCCTACACCCCTCTCTATCACTATAACCTCCTCCAGCCCCTACACCCCTCCCTATTTCTGTAACCTCCTCCAGCCCCTACACCCCTCCTTATCTCTGTAACCTCCTCCAGCCCCTACAGCCCTCACTATCTCTGGAATCTCCTCCAGCCCCCTACAACACTCCCTATCTCTGTAAACTCCTCTAGCCCCCTACAACCCTCGCTATCTCTGAAACCGCCTCCAGCCCCTACACCCCTCTCTATCACTGTAACCTCCTCCAGCCCCCTGCACCCCTCACTATCTCTGTAACATCATCCAGCCCCGACACCCCTCCGTATCTCTCTAACCTCCTCCAGACACTACACACCTCCCTATCTCTTTAAACCCTAACAGCCCCCTACAAACCACCATATCTCTGTAACATCCTACAGCCCCCTACACCCCTCCCTATCTCTGTAATCTCCTCCAGCACCCTACACCCCTCCCTATCTCTATAACCTCCTCCAATCTCTACAACCATCCCTAACCCTGTAACCTCCTCCAGCCCCTACAACCTTCCCTACCTCTGTAACCTCCTCCATCCCCTACACCCCTCCCTATCTCTGTAACCTCCTCCAGCCACTACATCCCTCCCTATCTCTGTTACCTCCGCCAACCCCAACACCCATCCCTATCTCTGTAACCTCCTCCAGCCCCTACATCCCTCCCTATCACTGTAACCTCCTCCATCCCCCTACACTCCTCTCTATCACTGTAACCACCTCCAGCCCCCTACACCCCTCCCTATCTCTGTAACCTCCTCCAGCCCCTACACCCCACTCTATCACTGTAACCTCCTCCAGCCCCCTACACCCCTCCCTATCTCTGGAACCTCCTCCAGCCCCCTACAATACTCCCTATCTCTGTAACCTCCTCCAGCCCCCTACAATCCTCCCTATCACTGAAAACTTCTTCTGGCACGACACCCCTCCCAATCACTGTAACCTCCTCCTGCCACTAACCCCTGCCCTATCTCTGTGACCTCCTCCAGCCCCTACAGCCCTCACTATCTCTGGAATCTCCTCCAGCCCGCTACACCCCTCCCTTTTTCTGTAACCTCCTCCATCCCCCTACAACCCTCCCTATCTCTGTAACCTCCTCCAGCTCCCAACAATCCTCCCTATCTCTGTAACCTCCTTAGCAGCCTACACCCCTCCCTATCTCTGTAACCTCCTCCAGCACCTACACCCCTCCCTATCTCTGTAACCTCCTACAGCCCCTACAACCCTCCCTATCTCTGTAAACTGCTACAGCCCCTACACACCTCCCGATCTCTGTAACCTCCTACAGCCCCTACAACCATCCCTATCTCTGTAACCTCCTCCAGTCCCCTACACCCCTCTCTATCTCCGTAACCTCCTCCAGCCCCGACATCCCACCCTATCACTGAAACCTCCTCCAGCCCCCTACACCCTTCACTATCTCTGTAACCTCCTCCAGCACATACACCCCTCCCTATCTCTGTAAACTCCTCCAGCCCCTACACCCCTCCCTATCTCTGTAACCTCCTCCAGCCCCCTACAACACTCCCTATCTCTGTAACCTCCTCCAGTCCCTACAACCCTCGCTATCTCTGAAACTGCCTCCAGCCCCGACACCCCTCCGTATCTCTCTAACCTCCTCCAGACACTACACCCCTCCCTATCTCTTTAAACCCTAACAGCCCCCTACAAACCTCCATATCTCTGTAACCTCCTGCAGTCCCCTACACCCCTCCCATTCTCTGTAACCTCCTCCAGCCCCTACACCCCACTCCCTATCTCTGTAACCTCCTCCAGCCCCTACACCCCTCTCTATCACTGTAACCTCCTCCAGCCCCGTACACCCCTCCCTATCTCTGTAACCTCCTCAAGCCCCCTGCAATCCTCCCTATCTCTGTAACCTCCTCCAGACCCTACACCCTCCCTATCTCTGGAATCTCCTCCAGCCCCCTACAAACCTCCCTATCTCTGTAACCTCCTCCAGCCCCCTACAATCCTCCCTATCACTGAAACCTTCTTCTGGCACTACACCCCTCCCAATCACAGTAACCTCCTCCATCCCCGACCCCCTGCCCTAACTCTGTAACCTCCTCACGCCCCCGACACCCCTCCCTTTCTCTGTAATCTCCTCCAGCCCCTACACCCCTTACTATCTCTATAACCTCCTCCAGCCCCTACACCCCTCCCTATCACTGTAACTCCCTGCAGCCCCCCACACTACACCCTGTCTCTGTAACCTTCTCCAGCCCCTACACCCCACCCTATTTCTGTAACCTCCTCCAGCCCCCTACACCCCTCTCTATCACTATAACCTCCTCCAGCCCCTACACCCCTCCCTATTTCTGTAACCTCCTCCAGCCCCTACACCCCTCCTTATCTCTGTAACCTCCTCCAGCCCCTACAGCCCTCACTATCTCTGGAATCTCCTCCAGCCCCCTACAACACTCCCTATCTCTGTAAACTCCTCTAGCCCCCTACAACCCTCGCTATCTCTGAAACCGCCTCCAGCCCCTACACCCCTCTCTATCACTGTAACCTCCTCCAGCCCCTACACCCCTCACTATCTCTGTAACATCCTCCAGCCCCGACACCCCTCCGTATCTCTCTAACCTCCTCCAGACACTACACACCTCCCTATCTCTTTAAACCCTAACAGCCCCCTACAAACCTCCATATCTCTGTAACATCCTACAGCCCCCTACACCCCTCCCTATCTCTGTAATCTCCTCCAGCCCCCTACACCCCTCCCTATCTCAAAAACCTCCTCCAATCTCTACAACCATCCCGAACCCTGTAACCTCCTCCAGCCCCTACAACCTTCCCTACCTCTGTAACCTCCTCCATCCCCTACACCCCTCCCTATCTCTGTAACCTCCTCCAGCCACTACATCCCTCCCTATCTCTGTTACCTCCGCCAACCCCAACACCCATCCCTATCTCTGGAACCTCCTCCAGCCCCCTACACCCCTCCCTATCTCTGTAACCTCCTCCAGCCCCCTACAATCCTCCCTATCTCTGTAACCTCCTCCAGACCCTACACCCCTCCCTATCTCTGTAACCTCCTCCAGCCCCCTACAATCCTCCCTATCACTGAAACCTTCTTCTGGCACTACACCCCTCCCAATCACTGTAACCTCCTCCAGCCCCTACCCCCTGCCCTATCTCTGTAACCTCCTCCAGCCCCCTACACCCCTGCCTTTCTCTGTAATCTCCTCCAGCCCCTATACCCCTTACTATCTCTATAACCTCCTCCAGCCCCTACACCCCTCCCTATCACTGTAACCCCCTGCAGCCCCCTACACCCCACCCTGTCTCTGTAACCTCCTCCAGCCCCCTACAACACTCCCTATCTCTGTAACATCCTCCAGCCCCTACACCCCTCCCTATCTCTGTAACCTCCTCCAGCCCCTACACCCCTCCCTATCTCTGTAACCACCTCCAGCCCCCTACACCCCTCCCTACCTCTGTAACCTCCTCCAGACACTACACCCCTCCCAATCACTGTAACCTCCTCCAGCCCCTACCCCCTGCCCTATCTCTGTAACCTCCTCCAGCCCCCTACACCCCTGCCTTTCTCTGTAATCTCCTCCAGCCCCTATACCCCTTACTATCTCTATAACCTCCTCCAGCCCCTACACCCCTCCCTATCACTGTAACCCCCTGCAGCCCCCTACACCCCACCCTGTCTCTGTAACCTCCTCCAGCCCCCTACAACACTCCCTATCTCTGTAACATCCTCCAGCCCCTACACCCCTCCCTATCTCTGTAACCTCCTCCAGTCCCTACAACCCTCGCTATCTCTGAAACCACCTCCAGACCCGACACCCCTCCATATCTCTCTAACCTCCTCCAGACACTACATCCCTCCCTATCTCTTTAAACCCTAACAGCCCCCTACAAACCTTCCTATCTCTGTAACCTCCTCCAGCCCCAACACACCTACCTATCTCTGTAACCTCCTCCAGCCCATACACCCCTCCCTATCTCTGTAAGCTCCTCCAGCCCCTACACCCCTCCCTATCTGTGTAATCTCCTCCAGCCCCTACACCCCTCTCCATTGCTGTAAATACCTCCTAACACCTATAACCCTCCCTATCCCTGTAACCTGCTCCAGCACTTCAACGCTCCCTATCTCTGTAACCTCCTTCATGCGCTACACCCCTCCCTATCCCTGTAACCACCTCCAGCACCTACAACCCTCCCCATCTCTGTAACCTCCTCCAGCCCCTACACCCCTCCCTATCACTGTAGCCCCCTGCAGCCCCCTACACCCCACCCTGTCTCTGTAACCTCCACCAGCCCTTACAACCCTCCCTATCTCTCTAACCTCCTCCAGCCTCTACAACCCTCCCAATCTCTGTAACCTCCTCCAGCCCCTACACCCCTCCCTATCTCTGTAACCTCCACCAGCCCCTACAAAACGCCCTATCTCTGTAACCCCCTGCAGCCCCCTACAACCCAACCTATCTCTGTAACCTCCTCCAGCCCCTACACCACTCTCTATCTCTGTAACCTCCTCCAATCCCCTACACCCCTCCCTATCTCTGTAACCTCCTCCAGCACCCTACACCCCTCCCTATCTCTGCATCACCCTCCAGCCCATACACCCCTATCTCTGTAACCTCCGCCAGCCCCTACAACCCTCACTGCCTCTGTAACCTTCTCCAGCCCCTACACCCCTCCCTATCTCTGTAACCTCCTCCAGTCCCTACACCCCTCCCTATCTCTGTAACCTCCTCCATTCCCCTACAACCCTCCCTATCGCTGTAACCTTCTCCAGCCCTTACAACCCTCCCTATCTCTGTAACCTCTTCCATCCCCTACACACCTCCCTAACTCTGTAACCTCCTCCAGCCACTACACCCCTCCCTATCTCTGTAACCTCCTCCAGCCCCTACACCCCTCCCTATCTCTGTAACCTTCTTCAGGCACTACAACCCTCCCTATCTCTGTAACCTCCTCGATCCCCTACCCCCTCCCTATCTCTGTAACCTGCTACAGCCCCCTACAACCCTCCCTATCTCTGTAACCTCCTCCAGCCACTACACCCCTCCCTAACTCTGTAACCTCCTCCAGCCACTACACCCCTCCCTATCTCTGTAACCTCCTCCAGCCCCTACACCCCTCCCTATCTCTGTAACCTTCTTCAGGCACTACAACCCTCCCTATCTCTGTAACCTCTTCCATCCCCTACACACCTCCCTAACTCTGTAACCTCCTCCAGCCACTACACCCCTCCCTATCTCTGTAACCTCCTCCAGCCCCTACACCCCTCCCTATCTCTGTAACCTTCTTCAGGCACTACAACCCTCCCTATCTCTGTAACCTCCTCGATCCCCTACCCCCTCCCTATCTCTGTAACCTGCTACAGCCCCCTACAACCCTCCCTATCTCTGTAACCTCCTCCAGCCACTACACCCCTCCCTAACTCTGTAACCTCCTCCAGCCACTACACCCCTCCCTATCTCTGTAACCTCCTCCAGCCCCTACACCCCTCCCTATCTCTGTAACCTTCTTCAGGCACTACAACCCTCCCTATCTCTGTAACCTCCTCGAGCCCCTACCCCCTGCCCTATCTCTGTAACCTCCTCCAGCCCCCTACACCCCTCCCTATCTCTGTAACCTCCTCCAGCCCCTACACCCCTCCCTATCTCTGTAACCTCCTCCAGCCCCTACCCTCTTCCCTATCTCTGTAACCTCCTCCAGCCCCTACACCCCTCCCCATCTCTGTTACCTCCGCCAGCCCGTACAACCTCCTTATCTTTGTAATCTCTTCCAACACGGTACAAACATCCCTGTCTCTGTAATCTCCTCGAGCCACTATAACCCTCCCTAACTCTGTAACCTCCTCCAAACATCTACAACCCTCGCTATCTCTGTAACCTCCTCCAGCACCTAAAACCAACCCTAAACCTGTAAACTCCTCCAGCCACTTCAACACTCCCTATCTCTGTAACCCCCTCCAGCCCCCATAACCCTCCCTATCTCTGTAACACCCTCCAGCCACTTCAAACATCCCTATCTCTGTAACCACCTCCAGCCACTTCAACTCTCCCAATCTCAGGAACCTCCTCCAGTCTCTACAACCATCCCTATCCCTGTAACCTCCTCCAGCTCCTACAACCCTTCCTACCTATGTAACCTTCTCCAGCCCCTACAACCCTCCCTATCTCTGTAACCTCTTAAATCCCCTAGACCCCTCCCTATCTCTGTAACCTCCTCCAGCCCTACACCCCTCCCTTTCTCTGTAACCTCCTCCAGCCACTACACCCCTCCCTATCTCTGTAACCTCCTCAAGCCACTATAACCCTCGCTATCTAAGTAACCTCCTCCAGCACCTATAACCCCCCTATCCCTGTAACCTCTGTAATCTCTGTAAACACCTCCAGCCACTTCAACCCTCCCTATCTCTATAAGCTCCTCCAGTCTCTACAACCATCCCTATTACTGTAACGTTCTCCAAGGCCCATACACCCCTCCCTATCTCTGTAACCTCCTCCAGCCGCTACACCCCTCCCTATCTCTGTAACCTCCTCCAGCCCCCTACACCCCTCTCTATCACTATAACCTCCTCCAGCCCCTACACCCCTCCCTATCTGTTACATCCACCAGACCCTACCGCCCTACGTATCTCGGTAATCTCCTCCAGCCCACTACAACCCACCCTATCTCAGTAACCTCCTCCAGTTCCTACAACCCTCGCTATCTCTGAAACCACATCGAGCCCCGACACCCCTCCCTATCTCTGTAACCGCCTCCAGACACTACACACCTCCCTTTATCTGTAAACCCCTCCAGCTCCCTACAACCCTCCCTATCTCTGTAACCTCCTCCAGCCCCTACACCCCTCCCTATCTCTGTAACCTCCTCCAGCCACTACACCCCTCCCTATCTCTGTAACCTCCTCCAGCCCTCTACACCCTCCCTATCTCTGCAACCTCCTCTATCCCCTACCGCCCTCCCTGTCTCTGTAACATCCTCCACCCCCCTACACCCCTCGCTATCTCTGTAACCTCCTCCAGCCACTACATCCCTCCCTAAATCTGTAACCTACTCCAGCCCCTACACACATCCCTATCTCTGTAACCTCCTCCAGCCCCCTACACACCTCCCTATCTCTGTAACGTCCTCCAGTCCCAACACCCCTCCCTATCTCTGTAACCTCCACTACCCCCAACAACCTTCCCTATCTCTGTAACCACCTCCAGCACCTACACCCCTCCCTATCTCTGTAACCTCCTCCAGTCCCTACACCCCTCCCTATCTCTGTAAACACCTCCAACCCCTACAACCCTCCCTATCTCTGTAACCTTCTCCAGACCCTGCAACCCTCCATTTCTCTGTAACCTCCACCAGGCCCTACACCCCTCCCTATCTCTGTAACCTCCTCCAGCCCCCTACAACCCTCCCTACCTCTGTAACCTCCTCCAGCCCCGACACCACTCCGTATCTCTCAAACCTCCTCCAGCACCTACACCCCTCCCTATCTCTGTAACCTCCTCCAGCCCCCGACACCCCTCCCTATCTCTGTAACCTCCTCCAGCCCCCTACACCCCTCCCTATCTCTGTAACCTCCTCCAGCCCCCACACCCCTCCCTATCTCTATAACCTCATCCAACCACCTGCAACCCTACCTATCTCTGTAACCTCCTCCAGCCCCAAAACCCCTCCATATCTCTGTAACCTCCTCCAGCCCCTACCGCCCTCCGTATCTCGGTAATCTCCTCCAGCCCACTACAACCCTCCCTATCTCAGTAACCTCCTCCAGTCCCTGCAACCCTCGCTATCTCTGAAAACTCCTCCAGCCCCCGACACCCCTCCCTATCTCTGTAATTTCCTCCAGCCCCTACATCCCTCCCTATCTCTGTAACCTCCTCCAGCCCCAACATCCCTCCATATCTCTGTAACCTCCTCCAGCCCCTACAACCCTCCCGATCTCCGTAAACACCTCCAGCCCCTACAACCCTCCCTATCTCTGTAACCTCCTCCAGCCCCTACACCCCTCCCTATCTCTGTAACCTCCTCCAGCACCTACACCCCTCCCTAACTCTGTAACCTCCTCCATCCCCTACACTCCTCCCTATCTCTGTAACCTCCTCCAGCCCCCGACCCCCTGCCCTATCTCTGTAACCTCCTCCAGCCCCCGACACCCCTCCCTTTCTCTGTAATCTCCTCCAGCCCCTACACCCCTCCCTATCTCTGTAACCTCCTCCAGCCCCTACACCCCTCCCTATCACTGTAACTCCCTGCAGCCCCCCACACCCCACCCTGTCTCTGTAAACTTCTCTAGCCCCTACACCCCACCCTATTTCTGTAACCTTGTCCAGCGCCTACACCCCTCCTTATCTCTGTAACCTCCTCCAGCCCCTACACCCCTCCCTATCTCTGTAAACTCCTCCAGCCCCTACACCCCTCCCTATCTCTGTAACCTCCTCCAGCCCCCTACAACACTCCCTATCTCTGTAACCTCCTGCAGTCCCTACAACCCTCGCTATCTCTGAAACTGCCTCCAGCCCCGACACCCCTCCGTATCTCTCTAACCTCCTCCAGACACTACACCCCTCCCTATCTCTTTAAACCCTAACAGCCCCCTACAAACCTCCATATCTCTGTAACCTCCTGCAGTCCCCTACACCCCTCCCATTCTCTGTAACCTCCTCCAGCCCCTACACCCCCCTCCTTATCTCTGTAACCTCCTCCAGCCCCGACAGCCCTCACCATCTCTGAAACCGCCTCCCCCCCTACACCCCTCCCTATCTCTGTAACCTCCTCCAGCCCCTACACCCCTCTCTATCACTGTAACCTCCTCCAGCCCCGTACACCCCTCCCTATCTCTGTAACCTCCTCAAGCCCCCTGCAATCCTCCCTATCTCTGTAACCTCCTCCAGACCCTACACCCCTCCCTATCTCTGGAATCTCCTCCAGCCCCCTACAAACCTCCCTATCTCTGTAACCTCCTCCAGCCCCCTACAATCCTCCCTATCACTGAAACCTTCTTCTGGCACTACACCCCTCCCAATCACAGTAACCTCCTCCATCCCCGACCCCCTGCCCTAACTCTGTAACCTCCTCACGCCCCCGACACCCCTCCCTTTCTCTGTAATCTCCTCCAGCCCCTACACCCCTTACTATCTCTATAACCTCCTCCAGCCCCTACACCCCTCCCTATCACTGTAACTCCCTGCAGCCCCCCACACTACACCCTGTCTCTGTAACCTTCTCCAGCCCCTACACCCCACCCTATTTCTGTAACCTCCTCCAGCCCCCTACACCCCTCTCTATCACTATAACCTCCTCCAGCCCCTACACCCCTCCCTATTTCTGTAACCTCCTCCAGCCCCTACACCCCTCCTTATCTCTGTAACCTCCTCCAGCCCCTACAGCCCTCACTATCTCTGGAATCTCCTCCAGCCCCCTACAACACTCCCTATCTCTGTAAACTCCTCTAGCCCCCTACAACCCTCGCTATCTCTGAAACCGCCTCCAGCCCCTACACCCCTCTCTATCACTGTAACCTCCTCCAGCCCCTACACCCCTCACTATCTCTGTAACATCCTCCAGCCCCGACACCCCTCCGTATCTCTCTAACCTCCTCCAGACACTACACACCTCCCTATCTCTTTAAACCCAAACAGCCCCCTACAAACCTCCATATCTCTGTAACATCCTACAGCCCCCTACACCCCTCCCTATCTCTGTAATCTCCTCCAGCACCCTACACCCCTCCCTATCTCTATAACCTCCTCCAATCTCTACAACCATCCCTAACCCTGTAACCTCCTCCAGCCCCTACAACCTTCCCTACCTCTGTAACCTCCTCCATCCCCTACACCCCTCCCTATCTCTGTAACCTCCTCCAGCCACTACATCCCTCCCTATCTCTGTTACCTCCGCCAACCCCAACACCCATCCCTATCTCTGTAACCTCCTCCAGCCCCTACATCCCTCCCTATCACTGTAACCTCCTCCATCCCCCTACACTCCTCTCTATCACTGTAACCACCTCCAGCCCCCTACATCCCTCCCTATCTCTGTAACCTCCTCCAGCCCCTACACCCCACTCTATCACTGTAACCTCCTCCAGCCCCCTACACCCCTCCCTATCTCTGGAACCTCCTCCAGCCCCCTACAATACTCCCTATCTCTGTAACCTCCTCCAGCCCCCTACAATCCTCCCTATCACTGAAAACTTCTTCTGGCACGACACCCCTCCCAATCACTGTAACCTCCTCCTGCCACTAACCCCTGCCCTATCTCTGTGACCTCCTCCAGCCCCTACAGCCCTCACTATCTCTGGAATCTCCTCCAGCCCGCTACACCCCTCCCTTTTTCTGTAACCTCCTCCATCCCCCTACAACCCTCCCTATCTCTGTAACCTCCTCCAGCTCCCAACAATCCTCCCTATCTCTGTAACCTCCTTAGCAGCCTACACCCCTCCCTATCTCTGTAACCTCCTCCAGCACCTACACCCCTCCCTATCTCTGTAACCTCCTACAGCCCCTACAACCCTCCCTATCTCTGTAAACTGCTACAGCCCCTACACACCTCCCGATCTCTGTAACCTCCTACAGCCCCTACAACCATCCCTATCTCTGTAACCTCCTCCAGTCCCCTACACCCCTCTCTATCTCCGTAACCTCCTCCAGCCCCGACATCCCACCCTATCACTGAAACCTCCTCCAGCCCCCTACACCCCTCCCTATCTCGGTAACCTCCTCCAGCCCCCTACACCCTTCACTATCTCTGTAACCTCCTCCAGCACCTACACCCCTCCCTATCTCTGTAAACACCTCCAACCCCTACAACTCTCCCTATCTCTGTAACCTGCTCCAGACACTGCAACCCTCCATTTCTCTGTAACCTCCTCCAGCCCCTACACCCCTCCCTATCTCTGTAAACTCCTCCAGCCCCTACACCCCTCCCTATCTCTGTAACCTCCTCCAGCCCCCTACAACACTCCCTATCTCTGTAACCTCCTCCAGTCCCTACAACCCTCGCTATCTCTGAAACCTCCTCCAGCCCCTACACCCCTCCCTATCTCTGTAACCTCCTCCAGCCCCGACACCCCTCCGTATCTCTCTAACCTCCTCCAGACACTACACCCCTCCCTATCTCTTTAAACCCTAACAGCCCCCTACACCCCTCCCTATCTCTGTAACCTCCTCCAGCCCATACACCCCTCCCTATCTCTGTAACCTCCTCCAGCCCCCTACACCCCTCCCTATCTCTGTAACCTCCTCCAGGCCCTACACCCTTCCCTATCTCTGTAACCTCCTCCAGCCCCTACACCCCTCCCATTCTCTGTAACCTCCTCCAGCCCCTACACCCCTCCCTATCTCTGTAACCTCCTCCAGCCCCTACACCCCTCCCTATCTCTGTAACCTCCTCCAGCCCCTACACCCCTCTCTATCACTGTAACCTCCTCCAGCCCCGTACACCCCTCCCTATCTCTGTAACCTCCTCAAGCCCCCTGCAATCCTCCCTATCTCTGTAACCTCCTCCAGACCCTACACCCCTCCCTATCTCTGGAATCTCCTCCAGCCCCCTACAAACCTCCCTATCTCTGTAACCTCCTCCAGCCCCCTACAATCCTCCCTATCACTGAAACCTTCTTCTGGCACTACACCCCTCCCAATCACAGTAACCTCCTCCATCCCCGACCCCCTGCCCTAACTCTGTAACCTCCTCACGCCCCCGACACCCCTCCCTTTCTCTGTAATCTCCTCCAGCCCCTACACCCCTTACTATCTCTATAACCTCCTCCAGCCCCTACACCCCTCCCTATCACTGTAACTCCCTGCAGCCCCCCACACTACACCCTGTCTCTGTAACCTTCTCCAGCCCCTACACCCCACCCTATTTCTGTAACCTCCTCCAGCCCCCTACACCCCTCTCTATCACTATAACCTCCTCCAGCCCCTACACCCCTCCCTATTTCTGTAACCTCCTCCAGCCCCTACACCCCTCCTTATCTCTGTAACCTCCTCCAGCCCCTACAGCCCTCACTATCTCTGGAATCTCCTCCAGCCCCCTACAACACTCCCTATCTCTGTAAACTCCTCTAGCCCCCTACAGCCCTCGCTATCTCTGAAACCGCCTCCAGCCCCTACACCCCTCTCTATCACTGTAACCTCCTCCAGCCCCTACACCCCTCCCTATCTCTGTAAACTCCTCCAGCCCCAACACCCCTCCCTATCTCTGTAACCTCCTCCAGCCCCTACACCCCTCCGTATCTCTCTAACCTCCTCCAGACACTACACACCTCCCTATCTCTTTAAACCCTAACAGCCCCCTACAAACCTCCATATCTCTGTAACATCCTACAGCCCCCTACACCCCTCCCTATCTCTGTAATCTCCTCCAGCCCCCTACACCCCTCCCTATCTCAAAAACCTCCTCCAATCTCTACAACCATCCCGAACCCTGTAACCTCCTCCAGCCCCTACAACCTTCCCTGCCTCTGTAACCTCCTCCATCCCCTACACCCCTCCCTATCTCTGTAACCTCCTCCAGCCACTACATCCCTCCCTATCTCTGTTACCTCCGCCAACCCCAACACCCATCCCTATCTCTGGAACCTCCTCCAGCCCCCTACAATCCTCCCTATCACTGAAACCTTCTTCTGGCACTACACCCCTCCCAATCACTGTAACCTCCTCCAGCCCCTACCCCCTGCCCTATCTCTGTAACCTCCTCCAGCCCCCTACACCCCTGCCTTTCTCTGTAACCTCCTCCAGCCCCTATACCCCTTACTATCTCTATAACCTCCTCCAGCCCCTACACCCCTCCCTATCACTGTAACCCCCTGCAGCCCCCTACACCCCACCCTGTCTCTGTAACCTCCTCCAGCCCCCTACAACACTCCCTATCTCTGTAACCTCCTCCAGCCCCTACACCCCTCCCTATCTCTGTAACCTCCTCCAGCCCCTACACCCCTCCCTATCTCTGTAACCTCCTCCAGTCCCTACAACCCTCGCTATCTCTGAAACCACCTCCAGCCCCGACACCCCTCCATATCTCTCTAACCTCCTCCAGACACTACATCCCTCCCTATCTCTTTAAACCCTAACAGCCCCCTACAAACCTTCCTATCTCTGTAACCTCCTCCAGCCCCAACACACCTACCTATCTCTGTAACCTCCTCCAGCCCATACACCCCTCCCTATCTCTGTAAGCTCCTCCAGCCCCTACACCCCTCCCTATCTGTGTAATCTCCTCCAGCCCCTACACCCCTCTCCATTGCTGTAAATACCTCCTAACACCTATAACCCTCCCTATCCCTGTAACCTGCTCCAGCACTTCAACGCTCCCTATCTCTGTAACCTCCTTCATGCCCTACACCCCTCCCTATCCCTGTAACCTCCTCCAGCCCCTACACCCCTCCCCATCTCTGTAACCTCCTCCAGCCCCTACACCCCTCCCTATCACTGTAGCCCCCTGCAGCCCCCTACACCCCACCCTGTCTCTGTAACCTCCACCAGCCCCTACAACCCTCCCTATCTCTCTAACCTCCTCCAGCCTCTACAACCCTCCCAATCTCTGTAACCTCCTCCAGCCCCTACACCCCTCCCTATCTCTGTAACCTCCACCAGCCCCTACAAAATGCCCTATCTCTGTAACCCCCTGCAGCCCCCTACAACCCAACCTATCTCTGTAACCTCCTCCAGCCCCTACACCACTCTCTATCTCTGTAACCTCCTCCAATCCCCTACAAACCTCCCTATCTCTGTAAACTCCTCCAGTCCCTACAACCCTCGCTATCTCTGAAACCTCCTCCAGATCCGACACCCCTCCGTATCTCTGTAACCTCCTCCAGACACTACAAACCTCCCTATCTCTGTAACCTCCTCCAGCCCCCTACAACCATTCCTATCTCTGTAACCTCCTCCAGCCCCTACACCCCTCCCTATCTCTGTAACCCCCTGCAGCCCCCTACACACGTCCCTATCTCTGTAACCTCCTTCCGTCACTGACAACCGTCCCTATCTCTGTACCCCCCCTAGCCCCTACACCCCTCCCTATCTCTGTAAACACCTCCAGCCCCTACACCCCTCCCTGTCTCTGTAAGCTCCTGCAGCCCCCTACAAACCTCCCTATCTCTGTAACCTCCTCCAATCCCCTACACCCTTCCCTATCTCGGTAACCTCCTCTAATCCCCTCCAACCTTCCCTATCTCTGCAAACTCAAGTCGCTACAACCCTCGCTATCTCTGTAACCACCTCCAGACACTACAAACCTCCCTATCTGTAACATCCTCCAGCCCCCAACAACCATTCCTATCTCTGTAACCTCCTCCAGCACCTACACCCCTCCCTATCTCTGTAACCTCCTCCAGCCCCTACACCCCTCCCTATCTCTGTAACCTCCTCCAGCTGCCTACAACCCTATCTCTGTAACCTCCTCCAGACACTACACCCCTCCCTATCTCTGTAACCTCCTCCAATCCCCTACACCCCTCCCTATTTCGGTAACCTCCTCCAAACCCCTACAAACCTCCCTATCTCTGAAACCTCCTCCAGCTCCTACACCCCACCCTATCTCTGTAACCTCCTCCAGCTCCGACACCCCTCCCTATCTCTGTAACCTCCTCCAGACACAACACCCCTCCCTATCGCTGTAACCTCCTCCAGACACAACACCCCTCCCTATCTCTGTAACCTCCTCCAGCCCCCTACACACCTCCCTATCTCTGTAACATCCTCCAGCCCCTACACCCCTCCCTATCTCTGTAACCTCCTCCAGCCCCTACAATCCTCCCTATATCTGTAACCTCCTCCAGCTCCTGTATCCCTCCCTATCTCTATAACCTCCACCAGCCCCTACAACCCTCCCTATCTCTGTAACCTCCTCCAGCCCCTACAACCATCCCTCTCTCTGTAAACTGCTCCAGCCCCCTATAACCCTCCCTATCTCTGTAATCTCCTCCAACCCCCTACACCCCTCCCTATCCCTGTAACTGCCTCCAGCCACTTCAACTGTCCCTATCTCTATAAACTCCTCCAGCCCCAACAACCCTCCCTATATCTGTAACATCCTCCAACCTCGATAACCCTCGCTTTGTCTTTAACCTCAAGCCCCTACACCCCACCCTATCACTGTATCCTCCAACAGCCCCGACACCCCTCCCTATATCTGTAAACTCCTCCAGCCCCTATAACCCTCCCTATCTTGTAACCTCCAACAGCCTCTACACCCCTCGCTATCTCTGTAACCTCATCCAGCCCCCACACACCTCCCTATCTCTGTAACCTCATCCAGCCCTCACACCCCTCCCTACCACTGTAACCCCCTCCAGCCCCTTCACCCCTCCCTATCACTGTAACATCCTCCAGCCAGTTCAACCATCCCTATCTCCATAACGTCCTCTAGCCCCTACAACCCTCCATATCTCTGTAACCTCCTCCAGCAACTTCAATCCTCCCTATCCCTGTAATATCCTCCAAAGCCCATAACCCCCCCATCTCTGTAACCTCCACCAGCCCCGATAACACTACATATCTCTGTAACCTCCTGTAGCCTCTACACCCCTCCCTATCTCTGTAACCTCCTCCAGCCCCTACAACCCTCGCTATCTCTGTAACCTCCTCCAGCCCCCTACACCCCTCCCTATCTCTGTAACCTCCACCAGTCCCTACAACCCTCCCTATCTCTGTAACCTCCTCCAGCCACCTACAGCCCTCCCTATCTCTGTAACCACCTCCAGCTCCTACACCCCTCCCTAACTCTGTAACCTCCTCCAGTCCCTACAACCATCCCTCTCTCTGTAAACAGCTCCAGAACCGACAACCCTCCCTTATCTCTGTAATCTCCTCCAGCCTCTATAACCCTCCCTATCTATGTAACAACCTTCAGCCACTGCAACCATCCCTATCTCCGTAACCTCCTCCAGCCCCTACAACCCTCCCTACCTTTCTAACCTCCTCCAGCCCCTACAACACTCCCTAACTCTGTAACCTCCTCCTGCCTCTACAACCCTCCCTATCTCTGTAACCTCCTCCAGCCCCTACACCCCTCCCTATCTCTGTAACACCCTCTAGCCACTTCAACCATCGCTATCTCCGTAACCTCCTCTAGCCCCTACAACCCTCCATATCTCTGTAACCTCGTCCAGCCACTTCAAGCCTCCCTATCCCTATAATATCCTCCAAAGCCCATAACCCTCCGCATCTCTGTAACCTCC
The DNA here is from genome assembly GCA_026770705.1 of Isurus oxyrinchus. Lineage (NCBI taxonomy): Eukaryota > Metazoa > Chordata > Chondrichthyes > Lamniformes > Lamnidae > Isurus > Isurus oxyrinchus. The sequence goes on from JANJGN010001520.1 coordinate 57,763, forward strand.
TCCAGCCCCTACACCCCTTCCTATCTCTCTAACCTCCACCAGCCCCGATAACACTCCATATCTCTGTAACCTCCTCTAGCCCCTACACCCCTCCCTATCTCTGTAACCTCCTCCAGCTCCCTACACCCCTCCCTATCTCTGTAACCTCCACCAGTCCCTACAACCATCACTATCTCTGTAGCCTCCTCCAGCCAACTACAGCCCTCCCTATCTCTGTAACCACCTCCAGCTCCTACACCCCTCCCTAACTCTGTAACCTCCTCCAGTCCCTACAACCATCCCTCTCTCTGTAAACAGCTCCAGCACCGACAACCCTCCCTTATCTCTGTAATCTCCTCCAGCACCGACAAACCTCCCTTATCTCTGTAACCTCCTCCAGCCCCTACACCCCTTCCTATCTCTCTAACATCCACCAGCCCCGATAACACTCCATATCTCTGTAACCTCCTCTAGCCCCTACAACCTTCCCTATCTCTGTAACTTCCCCCAGCACATATAGCCTCCCTATCTCTGTAACCTCCTCCAGTCCCTACAACCATCCCTATCTCTGTAAACACCTCCAGCCCCTACAACCCTCCCTATCTCTGTAACCTCCTCCGACCTCGATAACCCTCGCTTTGTCTTTAACCTCAAGCCCCTACACCCCACCCTATCACTGTATCCTAAAACAGCCCCTACACCCCTCCCTATATCTGTAACCTCCTCCAGCCCCTATAAACCTCCCTATCTTGAAACCTCCAACAGCCTCTACACCCCTCCCTATCTCTGTAAACTCCTCCAGCCCCTCAAACCTTCCCTATCTCTGTAACCTCCTCCAGACCCTACAACCCTCCATATCTCTGTAACTTCCTCCATTCCCTACACCCCTCCCTATCTCTGTAACCTCCTCCAGCCCCTGCACCCATCCCTATCACTGTAACCTCCTCCAGCACCCTACTCCCCTCCCTATCTCTGTAACCTCCTCCAGCACCCTACAATCCTCCCTATCCCTGTTACCACCTCCAGCCTCTACACCCCTCCCTATCACTGTAACCCCCTCCAGCACCTTCACCCCTCCCTATCTCTGTAACACCCTCCAGCCACTTCAACCATCCCTAACTCCATAACGTCCTCTAGCCCCTACAACCCTCCATATCATTGTAACCTCCTCCAGCCACTTCAATCCTCCCTATCCCTGTAATATCCTCCAAAGCCCATAACCCCCCCATCTCTGTAATCTCCTCCAGCCCCCAAAACTCCTCCCTATCTCTGTAACCACCACCAGCCCCGATAACACTCCCTATCTCTGTAACCTCCTGTAGCCTCTACACCCCTCCCTATCTCTGTAACCTCCTCCAGACCCCTACACCCCTCCCTATCTCTGTAACCTCCACCAGCCCCTACAACCCTCCCTATCTCTGTAACCACCTCCAGCCCCTACACCCCTCCCTAACTCTATAACCTCCTCCAGCACCTACAACCCTCCCTATCTCTGTAACCTCCTCCAGTCCCTACAACCATCCCTATCTCTGTAAACAGCTCCAGCCCCGACAACACTCCCTTATCTATGTAACCTCCTCCCGCCTCTATAACCCTCCCTATCTATGTAACAAACTTCAGCCCCTACAACCCTCCCTATCTTTCTAACCTCCTCTAGCCCCTACAACCCTCCCTATCTCTGTAACCTCCTCCAGCCCCTACACCCCTCCCTATCTCTGTAACCTCCACCAGCCCCTACAACCCTCCCTATCTCTCTAACCTCCTCCAGCCTCTACAACCCTCCCAATCTCTGTAACCTCCTCCAGCCCCTACACCCCTCCCTATCTCTGTAACCTCCACCAGCCCCTACAAAACTCCCTATCTCTGTAACCCCCTGCAGCCCCCTACAACCCAACCTATCTCTGTAACCTCCTCCAGCCCCTACACCCCTCTCTATCTCTGTAACCTCCTCCAATCCCCTACAAACCACCCTATCTCTGTAAACTCCTCCAGTCCCTACAACCCTCGCTATCTCTGAAACCTCCTCCAGATCCGACACCCCTCCGTATCTCTGTAACCTCCTCCAGACACTACAAACCTCCCTATCTCTGTAACCTCCTCCAGCCCCCGACAACCATTCCTATCTCTGTAACCTCCTCCAGCCCCTACACCCCTCCCTATCTCTGTAACCCCCTGCAGCCCCCTACACACGTCCCTATCTCTGTAACCTCCTCCCGTCACCGACAACCGTCCCTAACTCTGTACCCCCCCTAGCCCCTACACCCCTCCCTATCTCTGTAAACACCTCCAGCCCCTACACCCCTCCCTGTCTCTCTAACCTCCTGCAGCCCCCTACAAACCTCCCTATCTCTGTAACCTCCTCCAATCCCCTACACCCTTCCCTATCTCGGTAACCTCCTCTAATCCCCTCCAACCTTCCCTATCTCTGCAAACTCAAGTCGCTACAACCCTCGCTATCTCTGCAACCACCTCCAGACACTACAAACCTCCCTATCTCTGTAACATCCTCCAGCCCCCTACAACCATTCCTATCTCTGTAACCTCCTCCAGCACCTACACCCCTCCCTATCTCTGTAACCTCCTCCAGACACTACACCCCTATCTGTAACCTCCTCCAGACACTACACCCCTCCCTATCTCTGTAACCTCCTCCAGCTCCCTACACATCTCCCTATCTAACCTCCCCTAGACCCTACACCCCTCCCTATCTCTGTAAACACCTCCAGCCCCTACACCCCTCCCTGTCTCTGTAACCTCCATCAGCCCCAACACACCTCCCTATCTCTGTAACCTCCTCCAGCCCCTACACCCCTCCCTATCTCTGTAACCTCCTCCAGCTGCCTACAACCCTATCTCTGTAACCTCCTCCAGACACTACACCCCTCCCTATCTCTGTAACCTCCTCCAATCCCCTACACCCCTCCCTATTTCGGTAACCTCCTCCAAACCCCGACAAACCTCCCTATCTCTGAAACCTCCTCCAGCTCCTACACCCCACCCTATCTCTGTAACCTCCTCCAGCTCCGACACCCCTCCCTATCTCTGTAACCTCCTCCAGACACAACACCCCTCCCTATCGCTGTAACCTCCTCCAGACACAACACCCCTCCCTATCTCTGTAACCTCCTCCAGCCCCCTACACACCTCCCTATCTCTGTAACATCCTCCAGCCCCTACACCCCTCCCTATCTCTGTAACCTCCTCCAGCCCCTACAATCCTCCCTATATCTGTAACCTCCTCCAGCTCCTGTATCCCTCCCTATCTCTATAACCTCCACCAGCCCCTACAACCCTCCCTATCTCTGTAACCTCCTCCAGCCCCTACAACCATCCCTCTCTCTGTAAACTGCTCCAGCCCCCTATAACCCTCCCTATCTCTGTAATCTCCTCCAACCCCCTACACCCCTCCCTATCCCTGTAACTGCCTCCAGCCACTTCAACTGTCCCTATCTCTATAAACTCCTCCAGCCCCAACAACCCTCCCTATATCTGTAACATCCTCCAACCTCGATAACCCTCGCTTTGTCTTTAACCTCAAGCCCCTACACCCCACCCTATCACTGTATCCTCCAACAGCCCCGACACCCCTCCCTATATCTGTAAACTCCTCCAGCCCCTATAACCCTCCCTATCTTGTAACCTCCAACAGCCTCTACACCCCTCGCTATCTCTGTAACCTCATCCAGCCCCCACACACCTCCCTATCTCTGTAACCTCATCCAGCCCTCACACCCCTCCCTACCACTGTAACCCCCTCCAGCCCCTTCACCCCTCCCTATCACTGTAACATCCTCCAGCCAGTTCAACCATCCCTATCTCCATAACGTCCTCTAGCCCCTACAACCCTCCATATCTCTGTAACCTCCTCCAGCAACTTCAATCCTCCCTATCCCTGTAATATCCTCCAAAGCCCATAACCCCCCCATCTCTGTAACCTCCACCAGCCCCGATAACACTACATATCTCTGTAACCTCCTGTAGCCTCTACACCCCTCCCTATCTCTGTAACCTCCTCCAGCCCCTACAACCCTCGCTATCTCTGTAACCTCCTCCAGCCCCCTACACCCCTCCCTATCTCTGTAACCTCCACCAGTCCCTACAACCCTCCCTATCTCTGTAACCTCCTCCAGCCACCTACAGCCCTCCCTATCTCTGTAACCACCTCCAGCTCCTACACCCCTCCCTAACTCTGTAACCTCCTCCAGTCCCTACAACCATCCCTCTCTCTGTAAACAGCTCCAGAACCGACAACCCTCCCTTATCTCTGTAATCTCCTCCAGCCTCTATAACCCTCCCTATCTATGTAACAACCTTCAGCCACTGCAACCATCCCTATCCCCGTAACCTCCTCCAGCCCCTACAACCCTCCCTACCTTTCTAACCTCCTCCAGCCCCTACAACACTCCCTAACTCTGTAACCTCCTCCTGCCTCTACAACCCTCCCTATCTCTGTAACCTCCTCCAGCCCCTACACCCCTCCCTATCTCTGTAACACCCTCTAGCCACTTCAACCATCGCTATCTCCGTAACCTCCTCTAGCCCCTACAACCCTCCATATCTCTGTAACCTCGTCCAGCCACTTCAAGCCTCCCTATCCCTATAATATCCTCCAAAGCCCATAACCCTCCGCATCTCTGTAACCTCCTCCAGCCCCTACACCCCTTCCTATCTCTCTAACCTCCACCAGCCCCGATAACACTCCATATCTCTGTAACCTCCTCTAGCCCCTACACCCCTCCCTATCTCTGTAACCTCCTCCAGCTCCCTACACCCCTCCCTATCTCTGTAACCTCCACCAGTCCCTACAACCATCACTATCTCTGTAGCCTCCTCCAGCCAACTACAGCCCTCCCTATCTCTGTAACCACCTCCAGCTCCTACACCCCTCCCTAACTCTGTAACCTCCTCCAGTCCCTACAACCATCCCTCTCTCTGTAAACAGCTCCAGCACCGACAACCCTCCCTTATCTCTGTAATCTCCTCCAGCACCGACAACCCTCCCTTATCTCTGTAACCTCCTCCAGCCCCTACACCCCTTCCTATCTCTCTAACATCCACCAGCCCCGATAACACTCCATATCTCTGTAACCTCCTCTAGCCCCTACAACCTTCCCTATCTCTGTAACTTCCCCCAGCACATATAGCCTCCCTATCTCTGTAACCTCCTCCAGTCCCTACAACCATCCCTATCTCTGTAAACACCTCCAGCCCCTACAACCCTCCCTATCTCTGTAACCTCCTCCGACCTCGATAACCCTCGCTTTGTCTTTAACCTCAAGCCCCTACACCCCACCCTATCACTGTATCCTAAAACAGCCCCTACACCCCTCCCTATATCTGTAACCTCCTCCAGCCCCTATAAACCTCCCTATCTTGAAACCTCCAACAGCCTCTACACCCCTCCCTATCTCTGTAAACTCCTCCAGCCCCTCAAACCTTCCCTATCTCTGTAACCTCCTCCAGACCCTACAACCCTCCATATCTCTGTAACTTCCTCCATTCCCTACACCCCTCCCTATCTCTGTAACCTCCTCCAGCCCCTGCACCCATCCCTATCACTGTAACCTCCTCCAGCACCCTACTCCCCTCCCTATCTCTGTAACCTCCTCCAGCACCCTACAATCCTCCCTATCCCTGTTACCACCTCCAGCCTCTACACCCCTCCCTATCACTGTAACCCCCTCCAGCACCTTCACCCCTCCCTATCTCTGTAACACCCTCCAGCCACTTCAACCATCCCTAACTCCATAACGTCCTCTGGCCCCTACAACCCTCCATATCATTGTAACCTCCTCCAGCCACTTCAATCCTCCCTATCCCTGTAATATCCTCCAAAGCCCATAACCCCCCCATCTCTGTAATCTCCTCCAGCCCCCAAAACTCCTCCCTATCTCTGTAACCACCACCAGCCCCGATAACACTCCCTATCTCTGTAACCTCCTGTAGCCTCTACACCCCTCCCTATCTCTGTAACCTCCTCCAGACCCCTACACCCCTCCCTATCTCTGTAACCTCCACCAGCCCCTACAACCCTCCCTATCTCTGTAACCACCTCCAGCCCCTACACCCCTCCCTAACTCTATAACCTCCTCCAGCACCTACAACCCTCCCTATCTCTGTAACCTCCTCCAGTCCCTACAACCATCCCTATCTCTGTAAACAGCTCCAGCCCCGACAACACTCCCTTATCTATGTAACCACCTCCCGCCTCTATAACCCTCCCTATCTATGTAACAAACTTCAGCCCCTACAACCCTCCCTATCTTTCTAACCTCCTCTAGCCCCTACAACCCTCCCTATCTCTGTAACCTCCTCCAGCCCCTACACCCCTCCCTATCTCTGTAACCTCCACCAGCCCCTACAACCCTCCCTATCTCTCTAACCTCCTCCAGCCTCTACAACCCTCCCAATCTCTGTAACCTCCTCCAGCCCCTACACCCCTCCCTATCTCTGTAACCTCCACCAGCCCCTACAAAACTCCCTATCTCTGTAACCCCCTGCAGCCCCCTACAACCCAACCTATCTCTGTAACCTCCTCCAGCCCCTACACCCCTCTCTATCTCTGTAACCTCCTCCAATCCCCTACAAACCACCCTATCTCTGTAAACTCCTCCAGTCCCTACAACCCTCGCTATCTCTGAAACCTCCTCCAGATCCGACACCCCTCCGTATCTCTGTAACCTCCTCCAGACACTACAAACCTCCCTATCTCTGTAACCTCCTCCAGCCCCCTACAACCATTCCTATCTCTGTAACCTCCTCCAGCCCCTACACCCCTCCCTATCTCTGTAACCCCCTGCAGCCCCCTACACACGTCCCTATCTCTGTAACCTCCTCCCGTCACCGACAACCGTCCCTATCTCTGTACCCCCCCTAGCCCCTACACCCCTCCCTATCTCTGTAAACACCTCCAGCCCCTACACCCCTCCCTGTCTCTCTAACCTCCTGCAGCCCCCTACAAACCTCCCTATCTCTGTAACCTCCTCCAATCCCCTACACCCTTCCCTATCTCGGTAACCTCCTCTAATCCCCTCCAACCTTCCCTATCTCTGCAAACTCAAGTCGCTACAACCCTCGCTATCTCTGCAACCACCTCCAGACACTACAAACCTCCCTATCTCTGTAACATCCTCCAGCCCCCTACAACCATTCCTATCTCTGTAACCTCCTCCAGCACCTACACCCCTCCCTATCTCTGTAACCTCCTCCAGACACTACACCCCTATCTGTAACCTCCTCCAGACACTACACCCCTCCCTATCTCTGTAACCTCCTCCAGCTCCCTACACATCTCCCTATCTAACCTCCCCTAGACCCTACACCCCTCCCTATCTCTGTAAACACCTCCAGCCCCTACACCCCTCCCTGTCTCTGTAACCTCCATCAGCCCCAACACACCTCCCTATCTCTGTAACCTCCTCCAGCCCCTACACCCCTCCCTATCTCTGTAACCTCCTCCAGCTGCCTACAACCCTATCTCTGTAACCTCCTCCAGACACTACACCCCTCCCTATCTCTGTAACCTCCTCCAATCCCCTACACCCCTCCCTATTTCGGTAACCTCCTCCAAACCCCGACAAACCTCCCTATCTCTGAAACCTCCTCCAGCTCCTACACCCCACCCTATCTCTGTAACCTCCTCCAGCTCCGACACCCCTCCCTATCTCTGTAACCTCCTCCAGACACAACACCCCTCCCTATCGCTGTAACCTCCTCCAGACACAACACCCCTCCCTATCTCTGTAACCTCCTCCAGCCCCCTACACACCTCCCTATCTCTGTAACATCCTCCAGCCCCTACACCCCTCCCTATCTCTGTAACCTCCTCCAGCCCCTACAATCCTCCCTATATCTGTAACCTCCTCCAGCTCCTGTATCCCTCCCTATCTCTATAACCTCCACCAGCCCCTACAACCCTCCCTATCTCTGTAACCTCCTCCAGCCCCTACAACCATCCCTCTCTCTGTAAACTGCTCCAGCCCCCTATAACCCTCCCTATCTCTGTAATCTCCTCCAACCCCCTACACCCCTCCCTATCCCTGTAACTGCCTCCAGCCACTTCAACTGTCCCTATCTCTATAAACTCCTCCAGCCCCAACAACCCTCCCTATATCTGTAACATCCTCCAACCTCGATAACCCTCGCTTTGTCTTTAACCTCAAGCCCCTACACCCCACCCTATCACTGTATCCTCCAACAGCCCCGACACCCCTCCCTATATCTGTAAACTCCTCCAGCCCCTATAACCCTCCCTATCTTGTAACCTCCAACAGCCTCTACACCCCTCGCTATCTCTGTAACCTCATCCAGCCCCCACACACCTCCCTATCTCTGTAACCTCATCCAGCCCTCACACCCCTCCCTACCACTGTAACCCCCTCCAGCCCCTTCACCCCTCCCTATCACTGTAACATCCTCCAGCCAGTTCAACCATCCCTATCTCCATAACGTCCTCTAGCCCCTACAACCCTCCATATCTCTGTAACCTCCTCCAGCAACTTCAATCCTCCCTATCCCTGTAATATCCTCCAAAGCCCATAACCCCCCCATCTCTGTAACCTCCACCAGCCCCGATAACACTACATATCTCTGTAACCTCCTGTAGCCTCTACACCCCTCCCTATCTCTGTAACCTCCTCCAGCCCCTACAACCCTCGCTATCTCTGTAACCTCCTCCAGCCCCCTACACCCCTCCCTATCTCTGTAACCTCCACCAGTCCCTACAACCCTCCCTATCTCTGTAACCTCCTCCAGCCACCTACAGCCCTCCCTATCTCTGTAACCACCTCCAGCTCCTACACCCCTCCCTAACTCTGTAACCTCCTCCAGTCCCTACAACCATCCCTCTCTCTGTAAACAGCTCCAGAACCGACAACCCTCCCTTATCTCTGTAATCTCCTCCAGCCTCTATAACCCTCCCTATCTATGTAACAACCTTCAGCCACTGCAACCATCCCTATCCCCGTAACCTCCTCCAGCCCCTACAACCCTCCCTACCTTTCTAACCTCCTCCAGCCCCTACAACACTCCCTAACTCTGTAACCTCCTCCTGCCTCTACAACCCTCCCTATCTCTGTAACCTCCTCCAGCCCCTACACCCCTCCCTATCTCTGTAACACCCTCTAGCCACTTCAACCATCGCTATCTCCGTAACCTCCTCTAGCCCCTACAACCCTCCATATCTCTGTAACCTCGTCCAGCCACTTCAAGCCTCCCTATCCCTATAATATCCTCCAAAGCCCATAACCCTCCGCATCTCTGTAACCTCCTCCAGCCCCTACACCCCTTCCTATCTCTCTAACCTCCACCAGCCCCGATAACACTCCATATCTCTGTAACCTCCTCTAGCCCCTACACCCCTCCCTATCTCTGTAACCTCCTCCAGCTCCCTACACCCCTCCCTATCTCTGTAACCTCCACCAGTCCCTACAACCATCACTATCTCTGTAGCCTCCTCCAGCCAACTACAGCCCTCCCTATCTCTGTAACCACCTCCAGCTCCTACACCCCTCCCTAACTCTGTAACCTCCTCCAGTCCCTACAACCATCCCTCTCTCTGTAAACAGCTCCAGCACCGACAACCCTCCCTTATCTCTGTAATCTCCTCCAGCACCGACAACCCTCCCTTATCTCTGTAACCTCCTCCAGCCCCTACACCCCTTCCTATCTCTCTAACATCCACCAGCCCCGATAACACTCCATATCTCTGTAACCTCCTCTAGCCCCTACACCCTTCCCTATCTCTGTAACTTCCCCCAGCACATATAGCCTCCCTATCTCTGTAACCTCCTCCAGTCCCTACAACCATCCCTATCTCTGTAAACACCTCCAGCCCCTACAACCCTCCCTATCTCTGTAACCTCCTCCGACCTCGATAACCCTCGCTTTGTCTTTAACCTCAAGCCCCTACACCCCACCCTATCACTGTATCCTAAAACAGCCCCTACACCCCTCCCTATATCTGTAACCTCCTCCAGCCCCTATAAACCTCCCTATCTTGAAACCTCCAACAGCCTCTACACCCCTCCCTATCTCTGTAAACTCCTCCAGCCCCTCAAACCTTCCCTATCTCTGTAACCTCCTCCAGACCCTACAACCCTCCATATCTCTGTAACTTCCTCCATTCCCTACACCCCTCCCTATCTCTGTAACCTCCTCCAGCCCCTGCACCCATCCCTATCACTGTAACCTCCTCCAGCACCCTACTCCCCTCCCTATCTCTGTAACCTCCTCCAGCACCCTACAATCCTCCCTATCCCTGTTACCACCTCCAGCCTCTACACCCCTCCCTATCACTGTAACCCCCTCCAGCACCTTCACCCCTCCCTATCTCTGTAACACCCTCCAGCCACTTCAACCATCCCTAACTCCATAACGTCCTCTGGCCCCTACAACCCTCCATATCATTGTAACCTCCTCCAGCCACTTCAATCCTCCCTATCCCTGTAATATCCTCCAAAGCCCATAACCCCCCCATCTCTGTAATCTCCTCCAGCCCCCAAAACTCCTCCCTATCTCTGTAACCACCACCAGCCCCGATAACACTCCCTATCTCTGTAACCTCCTGTAGCCTCTACACCCCTCCCTATCTCTGTAACCTCCTCCAGACCCCTACACCCCTCCCTATCTCTGTAACCTCCACCAGCCCCTACAACCCTCCCTATCTCTGTAACCACCTCCAGCCCCTACACCCCTCCCTAACTCTATAACCTCCTCCAGCACCTACAACCCTCCCTATCTCTGTAACCTCCTCCAGTCCCTACAACCATCCCTATCTCTGTAAACAGCTCCAGCCCCGACAACACTCCCTTATCTATGTAACCACCTCCCGCCTCTATAACCCTCCCTATCTATGTAACAAACTTCAGCCCCTACAACCCTCCCTATCTTTCTAACCTCCTCTAGCCCCTACAACCCTCCCTATCTCTGTAACCTCCTCCAGCCCCTACACCCCTCCCTATCTCTGTAACCTCCACCAGCCCCTACAACCCTCCCTATCTCTCTAACCTCCTCCAGCCTCTACAACCCTCCCAATCTCTGTAACCTCCTCCAGCCCCTACACCCCTCCCTATCTCTGTAACCTCCACCAGCCCCTACAAAACTCCCTATCTCTGTAACCCCCTGCAGCCCCCTACAACCCAACCTATCTCTGTAACCTCCTCCAGCCCCTACACCCCTCTCTATCTCTGTAACCTCCTCCAATCCCCTACAAACCACCCTATCTCTGTAAACTCCTCCAGTCCCTACAACCCTCGCTATCTCTGAAACCTCCTCCAGATCCGACACCCCTCCGTATCTCTGTAACCTCCTCCAGACACTACAAACCTCCCTATCTCTGTAACCTCCTCCAGCCCCCTACAACCATTCCTATCTCTGTAACCTCCTCCAGCCCCTACACCCCTCCCTATCTCTGTAACCCCCTGCAGCCCCCTACACACGTCCCTATCTCTGTAACCTCCTCCCGTCACCGACAACCGTCCCTATCTCTGTACCCCCCCTAGCCCCTACACCCCTCCCTATCTCTGTAAACACCTCCAGCCCCTACACCCCTCCCTGTCTCTGTAAGCTCCTGCAGCCCCCTACAAACCTCCCTATCTCTGTAACCTCCTCCAATCCCCTACACCCTTCCCTATCTCGGTAACCTCCTCTAATCCCCTCCAACCTTCCCTATCTCTGCAAACTCAAGTCGCTACAACCCTCGCTATCTCTGCAACCACCTCCAGACACTACAAACCTCCCTATCTCTGTAACATCCTCCAGCCCCCTACAACCATTCCTATCTCTGTAACCTCCTCCAGCACCTACACCCCTCCCTATCTCTGTAACCTCCTCCAGACACTACACCCCTATCTGTAACCTCCTCCAGACACTACACCCCTCCCTATCTCTGTAACCTCCTCCAGCTCCCTACACATCTCCCTATCTAACCTCCCCTAGCCCCTACACCCCTCCCTATCTCTGTAAACACCTCCAGCCCCTACACCCCTCCCTGTCTCTGTAACCTCCATCAGCCCCAACACACCTCCCTATCTCTGTAACCTCCTCCAGCCCCCTACACCCCTCCCTATCTCTGTAACCTCCTCCAGCCCCCTACACCCCTCCCTATCTCTGAAACCTCCACCAGCTCCGACACCCCTCCCTATCTCTGTAACCTCCTCCAGACACAACACCCCTCCCTATCGCTGTAACCTCCTCCAGACACAACACCCCTCCCTTTTTCTGTAACCTCCTCCAGCCCCCTACACCCCTCCCTATCTCTGTAACCTCCTCCAGCCCCTACAATCCTCCCTATATCTGTAACCTCCTCCAGCTCCTATATCCCTCCCTATCTCTGTAACCTCCACCAGCCCCTACAACCCTCCCTATATCTGTAACATCGTCCAACCTCGATAACCCTCGCTTTGTCTTTAACCTCAAGCCCCTACACCCCTCCCTATCACTGTATCCTCCAACAGCCCCTACACCCCTCCCTATATCTGTAAACTCCTCCAGCACCCTACACTCCTCCCTATCTCTGCTACCACCTCCAGCCTCTACGCCCCTCCCTACCACTGTAACCCCCTCCAGCCCCTTCACCCCTCCCTATCTCTGTAACACCCTCCAGCCAGTTCAACCATCCCTATCTCCGTAATGTCCTCTAGCCCCTACAACCCTCCATATCTCTGTAACCTCCTCCAGCCACTTCAATCCTCCCTATCCCTGTAATATCCTCCAAAGCCCATAACCCCCTATCTCTGTAACCTCCTCCAGTCCCTACAACCATCCCTATCTCTGTAAACACCTCCAGCCCCGACAACCCTCCCTTATCTCTGTAATCTCTTCCAGCCTCTATAACCCTCCCTATCTATGTAACACCCTTCAGCCACTTCAACCATCCGTATCTCCGTAACCTCCTCTAGCCCCTACAACCCTCCCTATCTTTCTAACCTCCTCCAGCCCCTACAACCCTCCCTATCTTTCTAACCTCCTCCAGCCCCTACAACCCTCCCTATCTTTCTAACCTCCTCCAGCCCCTACAACCCTCCCTATCTTTCTAACCTCCTCCAGCCCCTACAACCCTCCCTATCTCTGTAACCTCCTCCAGCCCCTACAACCCTCCCTATCTTTCTAACCTCCTCTAGCCCCTACAACCCTCCCGATCTGTGTAACCTCCAAACCCCTACACACCTCCCTACCTCGGTACCCTCCTCCAATCCCCTACAAACCTCCCTAACTCTGTAAACTCCTCCAGTCCCTACAACCCTCGCTATCTCTGAAACCTCCTCCAGCTCCGACACCCCTCCCTATCTCTGTAACCTCCTCCAGACACTACAAACCTCCCTATCTCTGTAACCTCCTCCAGTCCCTACAACCATTCCTATCTCTGTAACCTCCTCCAGCCCTTACACCCCTCCCTATCTCTGTAACCTCCTCCAGACACTACACCCCTCCCTATCTCTGTAACCTCTACAGCATCCTACACCCCTCCCCATCTCTGTAACCTCCTCCAGCCCCTACAATCCTCCCTATATCTGTAACCTCCTCCAGCCCCTATAACCCTCCATGTCCCTGTAACTGCCTCCAGCCACTTCAACCCTCCGTATCTCTGTAAACTCCGCCAGCCCCAACAAACCTCCCAATATCTGTAACCTCCTCCAACCTCGATAACCCTCGCTTTGTCTTCAACCTCAAGCCCCTACACCCCACCCTATCACTGTATCCTCCAACAGCCCCTACACCCCTCCCAATATCTGTAACCTCCTCCAGCCACTATAACCCTCCCAATCTTGTAACATCCTCCAGACCCTACCACCCTCCATATCTCTGTAACCTCCTCCATTCCCTACACCCATCCCTATGTCTGTAACCTCCTCCAGCACCCTACAATCCTCCCTATCTCTGTTACCACCTCCAGCCTCTACACCCCTCCCTATCACTGTAACCTCCTCCAGTCCCCACACCCCTCCCTATCTCTGTAACACCCTCCAGCCACTTCAACCATCCCTATCTCCGTAACCTCCTCTAGCCCCTACAACCCTCCATATCTCTGTAACCTCCTCCAGCCACTTCAATCCTCCCTATCCCTGTAATATCCTCCAAAGTCCATAACCCCCCATCTCTGTAACCTCCACCAGCCCCGATAACATTCCCTATCACTGTAACCTCCTGTAGCCCCTACACCCCTCCCTATCTCTGTAACCCCCCCCTAGCCCCTACACCCCTCCCTATCTCTGTAAACACCTCCAGCCCCTACACCCCACCCTGTCTCTGTAACCTCCTCCAGCCCCCTACAAACCTCCCTATCTCTGTAACCTCCTCCAATCCCCTACACCCTTCCCTATCTCGGTAGCCTCCTGTAATTCCCTCCAACCTTCCCTATCTCTGTAAACTCAAGTCGCTACAACCCTCGCTATCTCTGTAACCTCCTCCAGACACTACAAACCTCCCTATCTCTGTAACATCCTCCAGCCCCCTACAACCATTCCTATCTCTGTAACCTCCTCCAGCACCTACACCCCTATCTCTGTAACCTCCTCCAGCCACTACAGCCCTCCCTATCTCTGTAACCTCCTCCAGCTCCCTACACCCCTCCCTATCTCTCTAACCTCCCCTAGACCCTACACCCCTCCCTATCTCTGTAAACACCTCCAGCCCCTACACCCCTCCCTGTCTCTGTAACCTCCTCCAGCCCCAACACACCTACCTATCTCTGTAACCTCCTCCAGCCCATACACCCCTCCCTATCTCTGTTACCTCTTCCAGCCCCTACCGCCCTCCCTATCTCGGTAATCTCCTCCAGCCCCCTACAACCCTCCCTATCTCTGTAACCTCCTCCAGTCCCCTACACACCTCCCTATAACTGGAAACTCCTCCACCCCCCTACAACCCTCCCCATCTCTGTAACTTCCTCCAGCCGCTAAACCCCTCCCTATCTCTGTAACCTCCTCCAGCCCCCTACACCCTCCCTATCTCTGTAACCTCCTCCAGGATGTACACCCCTCCCTAGCTCTATAACCTCCTCCAATCTCTACAACCATCCCTACCCCTGTAACCTTCTCCAGCCCCTACAACCTTCCCTACCTCTGTAACCTTCTCCAGCCCCAACAACCATCCCAATCTCTGTAACCTCCTCCATCCCCTACACCCTTCCCTATCTCTGTAACCTCCTCCAGCCACTACACCGCTCCATATCTCTGTTACCTCCGCCAGCCCCAACACCCATCCCTATCTCTATAACCTCCTCCAGCACCTACATCCCTCCCTATCTCTGTATCCTCCTCCATCCCCCTACACTCCTCTCTATCACTGTAACCTCCTCCAGCCCCCTACACCCCGACCTATCACTGTAACCTCCTCCAGCCCCTACACCCCACTCTATCACTGTAACCTCCTCCAGCCCCCTACACCCCTCCCTATCTCTGGAACCTCCTCCAGCTCCATACAATCCTCCCTGTCTCTGGAACCTCCTCCAGCCCCCTACAATCCTCCCTATCACTGAAACCTTCTTCTGGCACTACACCCCTCCCAATCACTGTAACCTCCTCCAGCCCCTAACCCCTGCCCTATCTCTGGAACCTCCTCCAGTCCCTACACGCCTCCCTATCTCTGTAACCTCCTCCAGCCCCCTACACCCCTCCCTTTCTCTGTAATCTCCTCCAGCCCCTACACCCCTTACTATCTCTATAACCTCCTCCAGCCCCTACACCCCTCCCTATCTCTGTAACCTCCACCAGCCCCTACAACCCTCCCTATCTCTGTAACCCCCTGCAGCCCCCTACACCCCACCCTATCTCTGTAAACTCCTCCAGCCCCTACACCCCTCCCTATTTCTGTAACCTCCTCCAGCCCCTACACCCCTCCTTATCTCTGTAACCTGCTCCAGCCCCTACAGCCCTCCCTATCACGGGAATCTCCTCCAGCCCCCTACAACACTCCCTATCTCTGTAACTTTCTCCAGCCCCCTACAACACTCCCTATCTCTGTAACCTTCTCCAGCCCCCACAACCGTCCCTATCTCTGTAAGGTCCTCCAGCCCCGACACCCCTCCCTATCTCTGTAATCTCCTCCATCCCCTAAACCCCTCCCTATCACTGTAAACACTTCCAAAACCCTATAGCCCCCCCCATCCCTGTAACCTCTACCAGCCACTTCAACACTCCCTATCTCAGTAACCTCCTCCATCCCATACACCCCTCCCTATCCCTGTAACACCCTCCAGCCACTTCAACCCTCCCTATCTCTGTAACCTCCTCCAATCTCTACAACCATCCCTACCCCTGTAACCTCCTCCAGCCCCTACAACCTTCTGTACCTCTGTAACCTTCTCCAGCCCCGACAACCCTCCATATCTCTGTAACCTCCTCCAGCCACTACACCCCTCCCTGTCTGTTACCTCCGCCAGCCCCAATACCCCTCCCTATCTCTGTAATCTCCTCCATCCCGCTACACCCCTCCCTATCTCTGGAACCTCCTCCAGCCCCCAACAATCCTCCCTATCTCTGGAACCTCCTCCAGCACCCTACAAACCTCCCTATCTCTGTAACCTCCACCATCCCCAACAACCCTCCCTATCTCCATAACATCCTCCAGCACCTACAAGCCTCCCTATCTCTGTAACCTCCTCCAGCCCCCTACAATCCTCCATATCTCTGTAACCTCCTCCTGCCCCTACACCCCTCCTATCTCTGTAACCTCCTCCAGCCCTACAACCCTCCCTATCTCTGTAACCTCCTCCTGCCCCTACCCCTGCCCTATCTCTGTAACCTCTTCCAGCCCCCTACACCCCTCCCTTTCTCTGTAACCTCCTCCAGTCCCTACACCCCTCCCTATCTGTGTAACCTCCTCCAGCCCCTACACCCCTCCCTATCTCTGTAACCTCCTCCAGCCCCTACACCTCTCCCTAACTCTGTAACCTCCTCCAGCCCCTACACCCCTCATGTCTGTAACCTCCTCCAGCCCCTACACTGCTCCCTGTCTCTGTAACCTCCTCCAGCCCCCTACAGTCCTCCCTATCTCTGTAACCTCCTCCAGCGCCTACAACCCTCCATACCTCTGTAAGCTTCTCCAGCCCCTACAACCCTCCCTATCTCTGTAACCTCCTCCCACCTCGATAACCCTCGCTTTGTCTTTAACCTCAAGCCCCTACACCCCACCCTATCACTGTATCCTCCAACAGCCCCTACACCCCTCCCTATATCTGTAACCTCCTCCAGCCCCTATAAACCTCCCTATCTTGAAACCTCCAACAGCCTCTACACCCCTCCCGATCTCTGTAAACTCCTCCAGCCCCTCAAACCTTCCCTATCTCTGTAACCTCCTCCAGACCCAACAACCCTCCATATCTCTGTAACTTCCTCCATTCCCTACACCCATCCCTATCTCTGTAAACTCCTCCAGCCCCAACACCCATTCCTATCACTGTAACCTCCTCCAGCACCCTACTCCCCTCCCTATCTCTGTAACCTCCTCCAGCACCCTACAATCCTCTCTATCCCTGTTACCACCTCCAGCCTCTACACCCCTCCCTATCACTGTAACCCCCTCCAGCACCTTCACCCCTCCCTATCACTGTAACACCCTCCAGCCACTTCAACCATCCCTAACTCCATAACGTCCTCTAGCCCCTACAACCCTCCATATCATTGTAACCTCCTCCAGCCACTTCAATCCTCCCTATCCCTGTAATATCCTCCAAAGCCCATAACCCCCCCATCTCTGTAATCTCCTCCAGCCCCCAAACCTCCTCCCTGTCTCTGTAACCACCACCAGCCCCGATAACACTCCCTATCTCTGTAACTTCCTGTAGCCCCTACACCCCTCCCTATCTCTGTAACCTCCTCCAGACCCCTACACCCCTCCCTATCTCTGTAACCTCCACCAGCACCTACAACCCTCCCTATCTCTGGAACCTCCTCCAGTCCCTACAACCATCCCTATCTCTGTAAACAGCTCCAGCCCCAACAACCCTCCCTTATCTATGTAACCTCCTCCCGCCTCTATAACCCTCCCTATCTATGTAACAAACTTCAGCCCCTACAACCCTCCCTATCTTTCTAACCTCCTCTAGCCCCTACAACCCTCCCTATCTCTCTAACCTCCACCAGCCCCTACAACCCTCCCTATCTCTCTAACCTCCTCCAGCCTCTACAACCCTCCCAATCTCTGTAACCTCCTCCAGCCCCTACACCCCTCCCTATCTCTGTAACCTCCACCAGCCCCTACAAAACGCCCTATCTCTGTAACCCCTGCAGCCCCCTACAACCCAACCTATCTCTGTAACCTCCTCCAGCCCCTACACCACTCTCTATCTCTGTAACCTCCTCCAATCCCCTACAAACCTCCCTATCTCTGTAAACTCCTCCAGTCCCTACAACCCTCGCTATCTCTGAAACCTCCTCCAGATCCGACACCCCTCCGTATCTCTGTAACCTCCTCCAGACACTACAAACCTCCCTATCTCTGTAACCTCCTCCAGCCCCCTACAACCATTCCTATCTCTGTAACCTCCTCCAGCCCCTACACCCCTCCCTATCTCTGTAACCCCCTGCAGCCCCCTACACACGTCCCTATCTCTGTAACCTCCTTCCGTCACTGACAACCGTCCCTATCTCTGTACCCCCCCTAGCCCCTACACCCCTCCCTATCTCTGTAAACACCTCCAGCCCCTACACCCCTCCCTGTCTCTGTAAGCTCCTGCAGCCCCCTACAAACCTCCCTATCTCTGTAACCTCCTCCAATCCCCTACACCCTTCCCTATCTCGGTAACCTCCTCTAATCCCCTCCAACCTTCCCTATCTCTGCAAACTCAAGTCGCTACAACCCTCGCTATCTCTGTAACCACCTCCAGACACTACAAACCTCCCTATCTGTAACATCCTCCAGCCCCCAACAACCATTCCTATCTCTGTAACCTCCTGCAGCACCTACACCCCTCCCTATCTCTGTAACCTCCTCCAGCCCCTACACCCCTCCCTATCTCTGTAACCTCCTCCAGCTGCCTACAACCCTATCTCTGTAACCTCCTCCAGACACTACACCCCTCCCTATCTCTGTAACCTCCTCCAATCCCCTACACCCCTCCCTATTTCGGTAACCTCCTCCAAACCCCGACAAACCTCCCTATCTCTGAAACCTCCTCCAGCTCCTACACCCCACCCTATCTCTGTAACCTCCTCCAGCTCCGACACCCCTCCCTATCTCTGTAACCTCCTCCAGACACAACACCCCTCCCTATCGCTGTAACCTCCTCCAGACACAACACCCCTCCCTATCTCTGTAACCTCCTCCAGCCCCCTACACACCTCCCTATCTCTGTAACATCCTCCAGCCCCTACACCCCTCCCTATCTCTGTAACCTCCTCCAGCCCCTACAATCCTCCCTATATCTGTAACCTCCTCCAGCTCCTGTATCCCTCCCTATCTCTATAACCTCCACCAGCCCCTACAACCCTCCCTATCTCTGTAACCTCCTCCAGCCCCTACAACCATCCCTCTCTCTGTAAACTGCTCCAGCCCCCTATAACCCTCCCTATCTCTGTAATCTCCTCCAACCCCCTACACCCCTCCCTATCCCTGTAACTGCCTCCAGCCACTTCAACTGTCCCTATCTCTATAAACTCCTCCAGCCCCAACAACCCTCCCTATATCTGTAACATCCTCCAACCTCGATAACCCTCGCTTTGTCTTTAACCTCAAGCCCCTACACCCCACCCTATCACTGTATCCTCCAACAGCCCCGACACCCCTCCCTATATCTGTAAACTCCTCCAGCCCCTATAACCCTCCCTATCTTGTAACCTCCAACAGCCTCTACACCCCTCGCTATCTCTGTAACCTCATCCAGCCCCCACACACCTCCCTATCTCTGTAACCTCATCCAGCCCTCACACCCCTCCCTACCACTGTAACCCCCTCCAGCCCCTTCACCCCTCCCTATCACTGTAACATCCTCCAGCCAGTTCAACCATCCCTATCTCCATAACGTCCTCTAGCCCCTACAACCCTCCATATCTCTGTAACCTCCTCCAGCAACTTCAATCCTCCCTATCCCTGTAATATCCTCCAAAGCCCATAACCCCCCCATCTCTGTAACCTCCACCAGCCCCGATAACACTACATATCTCTGTAACCTCCTGTAGCCTCTACACCCCTCCCTATCTCTGTAACCTCCTCCAGCCCCTACAACCCTCGCTATCTCTGTAACCTCCTCCAGCCCCCTACACCCCTCCCTATCTCTGTAACCTCCACCAGTCCCTACAACCCTCCCTATCTCTGTAACCTCCTCCAGCCACCTACAGCCCTCCCTATCTCTGTAACCACCTCCAGCTCCTACACCCCTCCCTAACTCTGTAACCTCCTCCAGTCCCTACAACCATCCCTCTCTCTGTAAACAGCTCCAGAACCGACAACCCTCCCTTATCTCTGTAATCTCCTCCAGCCTCTATAACCCTCCCTATCTATGTAACAACCTTCAGCCACTGCAACCATCCCTATCCCCGTAACCTCCTCCAGCCCCTACAACCCTCCCTACCTTTCTAACCTCCTCCAGCCCCTACAACACTCCCTAACTCTGTAACCTCCTCCTGCCTCTACAACCCTCCCTATCTCTGTAACCTCCTCCAGCCCCTACACCCCTCCCTATCTCTGTAACACCCTCTAGCCACTTCAACCATCGCTATCTCCGTAACCTCCTCTAGCCCCTACAACCCTCCATATCTCTGTAACCTCGTCCAGCCACTTCAAGCCTCCCTATCCCTATAATATCCTCCAAAGCCCATAACCGTCCGCATCTCTGTAACCTCCTCCAGCCCCTACACCCCTTCCTATCTCTCTAACCTCCACCAGCCCCGATAACACTCCATATCTCTGTAACCTCCTCTAGCCCCTACACCCCTCCCTATCTCTGTAACCTCCTCCAGCTCCCTACACCCCTCCCTATCTCTGTAACCTCCACCAGTCCCTACAACCATCACTATCTCTGTAGCCTCCTCCAGCCAACTACAGCCCTCCCTATCTCTGTAACCACCTCCAGCTCCGACACCCCTCCCTAACTCTGTAACCTCCTCCAGTCCCTACAACCATCCCTCTCTCTGTAAACAGCTCCAGCACCGACAACCCTCCCTTATCTCTGTAATCTCCTCCAGCACCGACAACCCTCCCTTATCTCTGTAACCTCCTCCAGCCCCTACACCCCTTCCTATCTCTCTAACATCAACCAGCCCCGATAACACTCCATATCTCTGTAACCTCCTCTAGCCCCTACAACCTTCCCTATCTCTGTAACTTCCCCCAGCACATATAGCCTCCCTATCTCTGTAACCTCCTCCAGTCCCTACAACCATCCCTATCTCTGTAAACACCTCCAGCCCCGACAACCCTCCCTTATCTCTGTAATCTCTTCCAGCCTCTATAACCCTCCCTATCTATGTAACACCCTTCAGCCACTTCAACCATCCGTATCACCGTAAGCTCCTCTAGCCCCTACAACCCTCCCTATCTTTCTAACCTCCTCCAGCCCCTACAACCCTCCCTAACTCTGTAACCTCCTCCAGCCCCCTACACCCCTCCCTATCTCTGTAACCTCCTCCAGCTCCCTACACCCCTCCCTATCTCTGTAACCTCCACCAGTCCCTACAACCATCACTATCTCTGTAGCCTCCTCCAGCCAACTACAGCCCTCCCTATCTCTGTAACCACCTCCAGCTCCTACACCCCTCCCTAACTCTGTAACCTCCTCCAGTCCCTACAACCATCCCTCTCTCTGTAAACAGCTCCAGCACCGACAACCCTCCCTTATCTCTGTAATCTCCTCCAGCCTCTATAACCCTCCCTATCTATGTAACAACCTTCAGCCACTTCAACCATCCCTATCTCCGTAACCTCCTCTAGCCCCTACAACCCTCCATATCTCTGTAACCTCCTCCAGCCACTTCAAGCCTCCCTATCCCTATAATATCCTCCAAAGCCCATAACCCTCCGCATCTCTGTAACCTCCTCCAGCCCCTACACCCCTTCCTATCTCTCTAACCTCCACCAGCCCCGATAACACTCCATATCTCTGTAACCTCCTCTAGCCCCTACAACCTTCCCTATCTCTGTAACTTCCCCCAGCACATATAGCCTCCCTATCTCTGTAACCTCCTCCAGTCCCTACAACCATCCCTATCTCTGTAAACACCTCCAGCCCCGACAACCCTCCCTTATCTCTGTAATCTCTTCCAGCCTCTATAACCCTCCCTATCTCTGTAACCTCCACCAGCCCCTACAACCCTCCCTATATCTGTAACATCCTCCAACCTCGATAACCCTCGCTTTGTCTTTAACCTCAAGCCCCTACACCCCACCCTATCACTGTATCCTCCAACAGCCCCTACACCCCTCCCTATATCTGTAAACTCCTCCAGCCCCTATAACCCTCCCTATCTTGTAACCTCCAACAGCCTCTACACCCCTCGCTATCTCTGTAACCTCATCCAGCTCCTATATCCCTCCCTATCTCTGTAACCTCCACCAGCCCCTACAACCCTCCCTATCTCTGTAACCTCCACCAGCCCCTACAACCCTCCCTATCTCTGTAACCTCCACCAGCCCCTACAACCCTCCCTATCTCTGTAACCACCTCCAGCTCCTACACCCCTCCCTAACTCTGTAACCTCCTCCAGTCCCTACAACCATCCCTCTCTCTGTGAACTGCTCCAGCCCCCTATAACCCTCCCTATCTCTGTAATTTCCTCCAACCCCCTACACCCCTCCCTATCCCTGTAACTGCCTCCAGCCACTTCAACTGTCCCTATCTCTGTAAACTCCTCCAGCCCCAACAACCCTCCCTATATCTGTAACATCCTCCAACCTCGATAACCCTCGCTTTGTCTTTAACCTCAAGCCCCTACACCCCACCCTATCACTGTATCCTCCAACAGCCTCTACACCCCTCGCTATCTCTGTAACCTCATCCAGCCCCGACACACCAACTATCTCTGTAAGCTCCTCCAGGACCCTACACCCCTCCCTATCTCTGTAAGCTCCTCCAGCACCCTACACTCCTCCCTATCTCTGCTACCACCTCCAGCATCTACGCCCCTCCCTACCACTGTAACACCCTCCAGCCCCCACACCCCTCCCTATCTCTGTAACACCCTCCAGCCAGTTCAACCATCCCTATCTCCGTAACGTCCTTTAGCCCCTACAACCCTCCATATCTCTGTAACCTCCTCCAGCCACTTCAATCCTCCCTATCCCTGTAATATCCTCCAAAGCCCATAACCCCCCCATCTCTGTAACCTCCACCAGCCCCAATAACACTCCATATCTCTGTAACCTCCTGTAGCCCCTACACCCCTCCCTATCTCTGTAACCTCCTCCAGCTCCCTACACCCCTCCCTATCTCTGTAACCTCCACCAGTCCCTACAACCATCACTATCTCTGTAGCCTCCTCCAGCCACCTACAGCCCTCCCTATCTCTGTAACCACCTCCAGCTCCTACACCCCTCCCTAACTCTGTAACCTCCTCCAGTCCCTACAACCATCCCTCTCTCTGTAAACAGCTCCAGCACCGACAACCCTCCCTTATCTCTGTAATCTCCTCCAGCCTCTATAACCCTCCCTATCTATGTAACAACCTTCAGCCACTTCAACCATCCCTATCTCCGTAACCTCCTCTAGCCCCTACAACCCTCCATATCTCTGTAACCTCCTCCAGCCACTTCAAGCCTCCCTATCCCTATAATATCCTCCAAAGCCCATAACCCTCCGCATCTCTGTAACCTCCTCCAGCCCCTACACCCCTTCCTATCTCTCTAACCTCCACCAGCCCCGATAACACTCCATATCTCTGTAACCTCCTCTAGCCCCTACAACCTTCCCTATCTCTGTAACTTCCCCCAGCACATATAGCCTCCCTATCTCTGTAACCTCCTCCAGTCCCTACAACCATCCCTATCTCTGTAAACACCTCCAGCCCCGACAACCATCCCTTATCTCTGTAATCCCTTCCAGCCTCTATAACCCTCCCTATCTATGTAACACCCTTCAGCCACTTCAACCATCCGTATCTCCGTAACCTCCTCCAGTCCCTACAACCCTCCCTATCTTTCTAACCTCTTCTAGCCCCTAAAACCCTCCCTATCTCTGTAACCTCCTCCAGCCCCCTACAAACCTCTCTATCTCTGTAATCTCCTCCAATCCCCAGCACCCCTGCCTATCTCGGTAACCTCCTCCAATCCCCTACAAACCTCCCTATCTCTGTAAACTCCTCCAGTCCCTACAATCCTCGCTATCTCTGAAACCTCCTCCAGCTCCGACACCCATCCGTATCTCTGTAACCTCCTCCAGACAATACAAACCTCCCTATCTCTGTAACTTCCTCCAGCCCCTACACCCCTCCCTATCTCTGTAACCTCCTACAGTCCCTACACCCCACCCTATCTCTGTAACCTCCTCCAGCCCCTACACCGCTCCCACCTCTGTAACCTCCTCCAGACACTACACCCCTCCCCATCTCTGTAACCTCCTCCAGCATCCTACACCCTCCCTATCTCTGTAACCTCCTCCAGCCCCTACACTCCTCCCAGTCTCTGTAACATCCTCCAGCCCCTACACCCTCCTTATCTCTGTAACCTCCTCCAGTCCCCTACATCCCTCCATATCTCTGTATCCACCTCCAACTTCTACACCCCTCCCTATATCTGTAAACACCTCCAGCCCCGACAACCCTCCCTTATCTCTGTAATCTCTTCCAGCCTCTATAACCCTCCCTATCTATGTAACACCCTTCAGCCACTTCAACCATCCCTATCTCCGTAACCTCCTCCAGTCCCTACAACCCTCCCTATCTTTCTAACCTCCTCTAGCCCCTACAACCCTCCCGATCTCTGTAACCTCCTCCAATCCCCTACACCCCTCCCTAACTCGGTAACCTCCTCCAATCCCCTACAAACCTCCCTAACTCTGTAAACTCCTCCAGTCCCTACAACCCTCTCTATCTCTGAAACCTCCTCCAGCTCCGACACCCCTCCCTATCTCTGTAACCTCCTCCAGACACTACAAACCTCCCTATCTCTGTAACCTCCTCCAGTCCCTACAACCATTCCTATCTCTGTAACCTCCTCCAGCCCTTACACCCCTCCCTATCTCTGTAACCTCCTCCAGACACTACACCCCTCCCTATCTCTGTAACCTCTACAGCATCCTACACCCCTCCCCATCTCTGTAACCTCCTCCAGCCCCTACAATCCTCCCTATATCTGTAACCTCCTCCAGCCCCTATAACCCTCCATATCCCTGTAACTGCCTCCAGCCACTTCAACCCTCCCTATCTCTGTAACCTCCTCCAACCTCGATAACCCTCGCTTTGTCTTTAACCTCAAGCCCCTACACCCCACCCTATCACTGTATCCTCCACCAGCCACTATAACCCTCCCAATCTTGTAACATCCTCCAGACCCTACAACCCTCCATATCTCTGTAACCTCCTCTATTCCCTACACCCATCCCTATGTCTGTAAACTCCTCCAGCACCCTACAATCCTCCCTATCTCTGTTACCACCTCCACCCTCTACACCCCTCCCTATCACTGTAACCCCCTCCAGCCCCTTCACCCCTCCCTATCTCTGTAACACCCTCCAGCCACTTCAACCATCCCTATCTCCGTAACCTCCTCTAGCCCCTGCAACCCTCAATATCTCTGTAACCTCCTCCAGCCACTTCAATCCTCCCTATCCCTGTAATATCCTCCAAAGTCCATAACCCCCCCATCTCAGTAACCTCCACCAGCCCCTACACCCCTCCCTATCTCTGTAACCTCCTCCAGTCCCTACAACCATCCCTATCTCTGTAAACACCTCCAGCTCCGACAACCCAACCTTATCTCTGTAATCTCTTCCAGCCTCTATAACCCTCCCTATCTATGTAACACCCTTTAGCCACTTCAACCATCCCTATCTCCGTAACCTCCTCTAGCCCCTACAACCCTCCCTATCTTTCTAACCTCCTCTAGCCCCTACAACTCTCCCGATCTCTGTAACCTCCTCCAGCCCCCTACAAACCTCTCTATCTCTGTAACCTCCTCCAATCCCCAGCACCCCTCCCTATCTCGGTAACCTCCTCCAATCCCCTACAAACCTCCCTATCTCTGTAAACTCCTCCAGTCCCTACAACCCTCGCTATCTCTGAAACCTCCTCCAGCTCCGACACCCCTCCCTATCTCTGTAACCTCCTCCAGACACTACACACCTCCCTATCTCTGTAAAATCCTCCAGCCCCTACACCCCTCCCTATCTCTGTAACCGCCTCCAGCTCCGACACCCCTCCCTATCTCTGTAACCTCCTCCAGACACTACAAACCTCCCTATCTCTGTAACTTCCTCCAGCCCCTACAACCATTCCTATCTCTGTAACCTCCTCCAGCCCCTACACCGCTCCCATCTCTGTAACCTCCTCCAGACACTACACCCCTCCCCATCTCTGTAACCTCCTCCAGCCCCTACACTCCTCCCTGTCTCTGTAACATCCTCCAGCCCCCACACCCTCCTTATCTCTGTAACCTCCTCCACTCCCCTACATCCCTCCATATCTCTGTATCCACCTCCAACTTCTACACCCCTCCCTATCTCTGTAAACTCCTCCAGCCCCTACACCACTCCCTATCTCTGTAACCTCCTCCAGCCCCTACAATCCTCCCTATATCTGTAACCTCCTCCAGCTCCTATATCCCTCCCTATCTCTGTAACCTCCACCAGCCCCTACAACCCTCCCTATCTCTGTAACCACCTCCAACTCCTACACCCCTCCCTAACTCTGTAACCTCCTCCAGTCCCTACAACCATCCCTCTCTCTGTAAACTGCTCCAGCCCCCTATAACCCTCCCTATCTCTGTAATCTCCTCCAACCCCCTACACCCCTCCCTATCCCTGTAACTGCCTCCAGCCACTTCAACTGTCCCTATCTCTGTAAACTCCTCCAGCCCCAACAACCCTCCCTATATCTGTAACATCCTCCAACCTCGATAACCCTCGCTTTGTCTTTAACCTCAAGCCCCTACACCCCACCCTATCACTGTATCCTCCAACAGCCCCTACACCCCTCCCTATATCTGTAAACTCCTCCAGCCCCTATAACCCTCCCTATCTTGTAACCTCCAACAACCCCTACACCCCTCGCTATCTCTGTAACCTCATCCAGCCCCCACACACCTACCTATCTCTGTAAGCTCCTCCAGGACCCTACACTCCTCCCTATCTCTGTAAGCTCCTCCAGCCCCTACACCCCTCCCTATCTCTGTAAGCTCCTCCAGCACCCTACACTCCTCCCTATCTCTGCTACCACCTCCAGCCTCTACGCCGCTCCCTACCACTGTAACCCCCTCCAGCCCTCACACCCCTCCCTATCTCTGTAACACCCTCCAGCCAGTTCAACCATCCCTATCTCCGTAACGTCCTCTAGCCCCTACAACCCTCCATATCTCTGTAACCTCCTCCAGCCACTTCAATCCTCCCTATCCCTGTAATATCCTCCAAAGTCCATAACCCCCCCATCTCTGTAACCTCCTCCAGCCCCTACAACCCTCGCTATCTCTGTAACCTCCTCCAGCCCCCTACACCCCTCCCTATCTCTGTAACCTCCACCAGTCCCTACAACCCTCCCTATCTCTGTAACCTCCTCCAGCCACCTACAGCCCTCCCTATCTCTGTAACCACCTCCAGCTGCTACACCCCTCCCTAACTCTGTAACCTCCTCCAGTCCCTACAACCATCCCTCTCTCTGTAAACAGCTCCAGCACCGACAACCCTCCCTTATCTCTGTAATCTCCTCCAGCCCCTACAACCCTCCCTATCTCTGTAACCTCCTCCAGCCCCTACAACCCTCCCTATCTTTCTAACCTCCTCCAGCCCCTACAACCGTCCCTAACTCTGTAACCTCCTCCAGCCTCTACAACCCTCCCTATCTCTGTAACCTCCTCCAGCCCCTACACCCCTCCCTATCTCTGTAACCTCCTCCAGCCCTCACACCCCTCCCTATCTCTGTAACACCCTCCAGCCACTTCAACCATCCCTATCTCCGTAACCTCCTCTAGCCCCTACAACCTTCCATATCTCTGTAACCTCCTCCAGCCACTTCAAGCCTCCCTATCCCTATAATATCCTCCAAAGCCCATAACCCTCCGCATCTCTGTAACCTCCTCCAGCCCCTACACCCCTTCCTATCTCTCTAACCTCCACCAGCCCCGATAACACTCCATATCTCTGTAACCTCCTCTAGCCCCTACAACCTTCCCAATCTCTGTAACTTCCCCCAGCACATATAGCCTCCCTATCTCTGTAACCTCCTCCAGTCCCTACAACCATCCCTATCTCTGTAAACACCTCCAGCCCCGACAACCCTCCCTTATCTCTGTAATCTCTTCCAGCCTCTATAACCCTCCCTATCTATGTAACACCCTTCAGCCACTTCAACCATCCCTATCTCCGTAACCTCCTCTAGCCCCTACAACCCTCCCTATCTTTCTAACCTCCTCTAGCCCCTACAACCCTCCCGATCTCTGTAACCTCCTCCAATCCCCTACACCCCTCCCTAACTCGGTAACCTCCTCCAATCCCCTACAAACCTCCCTAACTCTGTAAACTCCTCCAGTACCTACAACCCTCGCTATCTCTGAAACCTTCTCCAGCTCCGACACCCCTATCTCTGTAACCTCCTCCAGACACTACAAACCTCCCTATCTCTGTAACCTCCTCCAGCCCCTACAACCATTCCTATCTCTGTAACCTCCTCCAGCCCCTACACCCCTCCCTATCTCTGTAACCTCCTCCAGACACTACACCCCTCCCTATCTCTGTAACCTCTACAGCATCCTACACCCCTCCCCATCTCTGTAACCTCCTCCAGCCCCTACAATCCTCCCTATATCTGTAACCTCCTCCAGCCCCTATAACCCTCCATATCCCTGTAACTCCTCCAGCCCCAACAACCCTCCCAATATCTGTAATCTCCTCCAAGCTTGATAACCCTCGCTTTGTCTTTAACCTCAAGCCCCTACACCCCACCCTATCACTGTATCCTCCAACAGCCCCTACACCCCTCCTTATATCTGGAACCTCCTCCAGCCACTTCAACCATCCCTATCTCCGTAACCTCCTCTAGCCCCTACAACCCTCCATATCTCTGTAACCTCCTCCAGCCACTTCAATCCTCCCTATCCCTGTAGTATCCTCCAAAGTCCATAACCCCCCATCTCTGTAACCTCCACCAGCCCCGATAACACTCCCTATCTCTGTAACCTCCTGTAGCCCCTAATCCCCTCCCTATCTCTGTAACCTCCTCCAGTCCCTACAACCATCCCTATCTCTGTAAACACCTCCAGCCCCGCCAACCCAACCTTATCTCTGTAATCTCTTCCAGCCTCTATAACCCTCCCTATCTATGTAACACCCTTCAGCCACTTCAACCATCCCTATCTCCGTAACCTCCTCTAGCCCCTACAACCCTCCCTATCTTTCTAACTTCCTCCAGCCCCTACAACCATTCCTATCTCTGTAACCTCCTCCAGCCCCTACACCGCTCCCATCTCTGTAACCTCCTCCAGACACTACACCCCTCCCCATCTCTGTAACCTCCTCCAGCCCCTACACTCCTCCCTGTCTCTGTAACATCCTCCAGCCCCCACACCCTCCTTATCTCTGTAACCTCCTCCACTCCCCTACATCCCTCCATATCTCTGTATCCGCCTCCAACTTCTACACCCCTCCCTATCTCTGTAAACTCCTCCAGCCCCTACACCACTCCCTATCTCTGTAACCTCCTCCAGCCCCTACAATCCTCCCTATATCTGTAACCTCCTCCAGCTCCTATATCCCTCCCTATCTCTGTAACCTCCACCAGCCCCTACAACCCTCCCTATCTCTGTAACCACCTCCAACTCCTACACCCCTCCCTAACTCTGTAACCTCCTCCAGTCCCTACAACCATCCCTCTCTCTGTAAACTGCTCCAGCCCCCTATAACCCTCCCTATCTCTGTAATCTCCTCCAACCCCCTACACCCCTCCCTATCCCTGTAAATGCCTCCAGCCACTTCAACTGTCCCTATCTCTGTAAACTCCTCCAGCCCCAACAACCCTCCCTATATCTGTAACATCCTCCAACCTCGATAACCCTCGCTTTGTCTTTAACCTCAAGCCCCTACACCCCACCCTATCACTGTATCCTCCAACAGCCCCTACACCCCTCCCTATATCTGTAAACTCCTCCAGCCCCTATAACCCTCCCTATCTTGTAACCTCCAACAACCCCTACACCCCTCGCTATCTCTGTAACCTCATCCAGCCCCCACACACCTACCTATCTCTGTAAGCTCCTCCAGGACCCTACACTCCTCCCTATCTCTGTAAGCTCCTCCAGCCCCTACACCCCTCCCTATCTCTGTAAGCTCCTCCAGCACCCTACACTCCTCCCTATCTCTGCTACCACCTCCAGCCTCTACGCCGCTCCCTACCACTGTAACCCCCTCCAGCCCTCACACCCCTCCCTATCTCTGTAACACCCTCCAGCCAGTTCAACCATCCCTATCTCCGTAACGTCCTCTAGCCCCTACAACCCTCCATATCTCTGTAACCTCCTCCAGCCACTTCAATCCTCCCTATCCCTGTAATATCCTCCAAAGTCCATAACCCCCCCATCTCTGTAACCTCCTCCAGCCCCTACAACCCTCGCTATCTCTGTAACCTCCTCCAGCCCCCTACACCCCTCCCTATCTCTGTAACCTCCACCAGTCCCTACAACCCTCCCTATCTCTGTAACCTCCTCCAGCCACCTACAGCCCTCCCTATCTCTGTAACCACCTCCAGCTGCTACACCCCTCCCTAACTCTGTAACCTCCTCCAGTCCCTACAACCATCCCTCTCTCTGTAAACAGCTCCAGCACCGACAACCCTCCCTTATCTCTGTAATCTCCTCCAGCCCCTACAACCCTCCCTATCTCTGTAACCTCCTCCAGCCCCTACAACCCTCCCTATCTTTCTAACCTCCTCCAGCCCCTACAACCGTCCCTAACTCTGTAACCTCCTCCAGCCTCTACAACCCTCCCTATCTCTGTAACCTCCTCCAGCCCCTACACCCCTCCCTATCTCTGTAACCTCCTCCAGCCCTCACACCCCTCCCTATCTCTGTAACACCCTCCAGCCACTTCAACCATCCCTATCTCCGTAACCTCCTCTAGCCCCTACAACCTTCCATATCTCTGTAACCTCCTCCAGCCACTTCAAGCCTCCCTATCCCTATAATATCCTCCAAAGCCCATAACCCTCCGCATCTCTGTAACCTCCTCCAGCCCCTACACCCCTTCCTATCTCTCTAACCTCCACCAGCCCCGATAACACTCCATATCTCTGTAACCTCCTCTAGCCCCTACAACCTTCCCAATCTCTGTAACTTCCCCCAGCACATATAGCCTCCCTATCTCTGTAACCTCCTCCAGTCCCTACAACCATCCCTATCTCTGTAAACACCTCCAGCCCCGACAACCCTCCCTTATCTCTGTAATCTCTTCCAGCCTCTATAACCCTCCCTATCTATGTAACACCCTTCAGCCACTTCAACCATCCCTATCTCCGTAACCTCCTCTAGCCCCTACAACCCTCCCTATCTTTCTAACCTCCTCTAGCCCCTACAACCCTCCCGATCTCTGTAACCTCCTCCAATCCCCTACACCCCTCCCTAACTCGGTAACCTCCTCCAATCCCCTACAAACCTCCCTAACTCTGTAAACTCCTCCAGTACCTACAACCCTCGCTATCTCTGAAACCTTCTCCAGCTCCGACACCCCTATCTCTGTAACCTCCTCCAGACACTACAAACCTCCCTATCTCTGTAACCTCCTCCAGTCCCTACAACCATTCCTATCTCTGTAACCTCCTCCAGCCCCTACACCCCTCCCTATCTCTGTAACCTCCTCCAGACACTACACCCCTCCCTATCTCTGTAACCTCTACAGCATCCTACACCCCTCCCCATCTCTGTAACCTCCTCCAGCCCCTACAATCCTCCCTATATCTGTAACCTCCTCCAGCCCCTATAACCCTCCATATCCCTGTAACTCCTCCAGCCCCAACAACCCTCCCAATATCTGTAATCTCCTCCAAGCTTGATAACCCTCGCTTTGTCTTTAACCTCAAGCCCCTACACCCCACCCTATCACTGTATCCTCCAACAGCCCCTACACCCCTCCTTATATCTGGAACCTCCTCCAGCCACTTCAACCATCCCTATCTCCGTAACCTCCTCTAGCCCCTACAACCCTCCATATCTCTGTAACCTCCTCCAGCCACTTCAATCCTCCCTATCCCTGTAGTATCCTCCAAAGTCCATAACCCCCCATCTCTGTAACCTCCACCAGCCCCGATAACACTCCCTATCTCTGTAACCTCCTGTAGCCCCTAATCCCCTCCCTATCTCTGTAACCTCCTCCAGTCCCTACAACCATCCCTATCTCTGTAAACACCTCCAGCCCCGCCAACCCAACCTTATCTCTGTAATCTCTTCCAGCCTCTATAACCCTCCCTATCTATGTAACACCCTTCAGCCACTTCAACCATCCCTATCTCCGTAACCTCCTCTAGCCCCTACAACCCTCCCTATCTTTCTAACTTCCTCCAGCCCCTACAACCATTCCTATCTCTGTAACCTCCTCCAGCCCCTACACCGCTCCCATCTCTGTAACCTCCTCCAGACACTACACCCCTCCCCATCTCTGTAACCTCCTCCAGCCCCTACACTCCTCCCT
Organism: Isurus oxyrinchus; assembly: GCA_026770705.1. Taxonomy (NCBI): domain Eukaryota; kingdom Metazoa; phylum Chordata; class Chondrichthyes; order Lamniformes; family Lamnidae; genus Isurus; species Isurus oxyrinchus. The sequence continues at coordinate 90,494 of JANJGN010001520.1, forward strand.
GTCTCTGTAACATCCTCCAGCCCCCACACCCTCCTTATCTCTGTAACCTCCTCCACTCCCCTACATCCCTCCATATCTCTGTATCCGCCTCCAACTTCTACACCCCTCCCTATCTCTGTAAACTCCTCCAGCCCCTACACCACTCCCTATCTCTGTAACCTCCTCCAGCCCCTACAATCCTCCCTATATCTGTAACCTCCTCCAGCTCCTATATCCCTCCCTATCTCTGTAACCTCCACCAGCCCCTACAACCCTCCCTATCTCTGTAACCACCTCCAACTCCTACACCCCTCCCTAACTCTGTAACCTCCTCCAGTCCCTACAACCATCCCTCTCTCTGTAAACTGCTCCAGCCCCCTATAACCCTCCCTATCTCTGTAATCTCCTCCAACCCCCTACACCCCTCCCTATCCCTGTAACTGCCTCCAGCCACTTCAACTGTCCCTATCTCTGTAAACTCCTCCAGCCCCAACAACCCTCCCTATATCTGTAACATCCTCCAACCTCGATAACCCTCGCTTTGTCTTTAACCTCAAGCCCCTACACCCCACCCTATCACTGTATCCTCCAACAGCCCCTACACCCCTCCCTATATCTGTAAACTCCTCCAGCCCCTATAACCCTCCCTATCTTGTAACCTCCAACAACCCCTACACCCCTCGCTATCTCTGTAACCTCATCCAGCCCCCACACACCTACCTATCTCTGTAAGCTCCTCCAGGACCCTACACTCCTCCCTATCTCTGTAAGCTCCTCCAGCCCCTACACCCCTCCCTATCTCTGTAAGCTCCTCCAGCACCCTACACTCCTCCCTATCTCTGCTACCACCTCCAGCCTCTACGCCGCTCCCTACCACTGTAACCCCCTCCAGCCCTCACACCCCTCCCTATCTCTGTAACACCCTCCAGCCAGTTCAACCATCCCTATCTCCGTAACGTCCTCTAGCCCCTACAACCCTCCATATCTCTGTAACCTCCTCCAGCCACTTCAATCCTCCCTATCCCTGTAATATCCTCCAAAGTCCATAACCCCCCCATCTCTGTAACCTCCTCCAGCCCCTACAACCCTCGCTATCTCTGTAACCTCCTCCAGCCCCCTACACCCCTCCCTATCTCTGTAACCTCCACCAGTCCCTACAACCCTCCCTATCTCTGTAACCTCCTCCAGCCACCTACAGCCCTCCCTATCTCTGTAACCACCTCCAGCTGCTACACCCCTCCCTAACTCTGTAACCTCCTCCAGTCCCTACAACCATCCCTCTCTCTGTAAACAGCTCCAGCACCGACAACCCTCCCTTATCTCTGTAATCTCCTCCAGCCCCTACAACCCTCCCTATCTCTGTAACCTCCTCCAGCCCCTACAACCCTCCCTATCTTTCTAACCTCCTCCAGCCCCTACAACCGTCCCTAACTCTGTAACCTCCTCCAGCCTCTACAACCCTCCCTATCTCTGTAACCTCCTCCAGCCCCTACACCCCTCCCTATCTCTGTAACCTCCTCCAGCCCTCACACCCCTCCCTATCTCTGTAACACCCTCCAGCCACTTCAACCATCCCTATCTCCGTAACCTCCTCTAGCCCCTACAACCTTCCATATCTCTGTAACCTCCTCCAGCCACTTCAAGCCTCCCTATCCCTATAATATCCTCCAAAGCCCATAACCCTCCGCATCTCTGTAACCTCCTCCAGCCCCTACACCCCTTCCTATCTCTCTAACCTCCACCAGCCCCGATAACACTCCATATCTCTGTAACCTCCTCTAGCCCCTACAACCTTCCCAATCTCTGTAACTTCCCCCAGCACATATAGCCTCCCTATCTCTGTAACCTCCTCCAGTCCCTACAACCATCCCTATCTCTGTAAACACCTCCAGCCCCGACAACCCTCCCTTATCTCTGTAATCTCTTCCAGCCTCTATAACCCTCCCTATCTATGTAACACCCTTCAGCCACTTCAACCATCCCTATCTCCGTAACCTCCTCTAGCCCCTACAACCCTCCCTATCTTTCTAACCTCCTCTAGCCCCTACAACCCTCCCGATCTCTGTAACCTCCTCCAATCCCCTACACCCCTCCCTAACTCGGTAACCTCCTCCAATCCCCTACAAACCTCCCTAACTCTGTAAACTCCTCCAGTACCTACAACCCTCGCTATCTCTGAAACCTTCTCCAGCTCCGACACCCCTATCTCTGTAACCTCCTCCAGACACTACAAACCTCCCTATCTCTGTAACCTCCTCCAGTCCCTACAACCATTCCTATCTCTGTAACCTCCTCCAGCCCCTACACCCCTCCCTATCTCTGTAACCTCCTCCAGACACTACACCCCTCCCTATCTCTGTAACCTCTACAGCATCCTACACCCCTCCCCATCTCTGTAACCTCCTCCAGCCCCTACAATCCTCCCTATATCTGTAACCTCCTCCAGCCCCTATAACCCTCCATATCCCTGTAACTCCTCCAGCCCCAACAACCCTCCCAATATCTGTAATCTCCTCCAAGCTTGATAACCCTCGCTTTGTCTTTAACCTCAAGCCCCTACACCCCACCCTATCACTGTATCCTCCAACAGCCCCTACACCCCTCCTTATATCTGGAACCTCCTCCAGCCACTTCAACCATCCCTATCTCCGTAACCTCCTCTAGCCCCTACAACCCTCCATATCTCTGTAACCTCCTCCAGCCACTTCAATCCTCCCTATCCCTGTAGTATCCTCCAAAGTCCATAACCCCCCATCTCTGTAACCTCCACCAGCCCCGATAACACTCCCTATCTCTGTAACCTCCTGTAGCCCCTAATCCCCTCCCTATCTCTGTAACCTCCTCCAGTCCCTACAACCATCCCTATCTCTGTAAACACCTCCAGCCCCGCCAACCCAACCTTATCTCTGTAATCTCTTCCAGCCTCTATAACCCTCCCTATCTATGTAACACCCTTCAGCCACTTCAACCATCCCTATCTCCGTAACCTCCTCTAGCCCCTACAACCCTCCCTATCTTTCTAACCTCCTCTAGCCCCTACAACCCTCCCAATCTCTGTAACCTCCTCCAGCCCCCTACAAACCTCCCTATCTCTGTAACCTCCTCCAATCCCCTACACCCCTCCCTATCTCGGTGACCTCCTCCAATCCCCTACAAACCTCCCTATCTCTGTAAACTCCTCCAGTCCCTACAACCCTCGCTATCTCTGAAACCTCCTCCAGCTCCGACACCCATCCGTATCTCTGTAACCTCCTCCAGACACTACAAACCTCCCTATCTCTGTAACTTCCTCCAGCCCCTACACCGCTCCCATCTCTGTAACCTCCTCCAGACACTACACCCCTCCCCATCTCTGTAACCTCCTCCAGCCCCTACGCTCCTCCCTGTCTCTGTAACCTCCTCCAGTCCCCTACATCCCTCCATATCTCTGTATCCACCTCCAACTTCTACACCCCTCCCTATCTCTGTAATCTCCTCCAGCCCCTACACCACTCCCTCTCGCTGTAACCTCCTCCAGCCCCTACGCCCCTCCCTATCTCTAACCTCCTCCAGACCCTACACCCCTCCCTATCTCTGTAACCTCCTCCAGCCCCTACACCGCTCCCAATCTCTGTATTCTCCTCCAGCCCCTACACCGCTCCCAATCTCTGTATCCTCCTCCAGCCCCTACACCCTTCCCAATCTCTGTATCCTCCTCCAGCCCCTACACCCTTCCCAATCTCTGTAACCTCCTCCAGCCCCTACACCCCTCCCTATCTCTGTGACCTCCTCCAGCCCCTACACCCCTCCCTATCTCTGTAACCTCCTCCAGCACCCTACACCCCTCCCTATCTCTGTAATCTCCTCCAGCCCCTACACTCCTCCCTGTCTCTGTAACCTCCTCCAGTCCCCTACATCCCTCCATATCTCTGTAACCTCCTCCAGCCCCTACACCCCTCCCTATCTCTGTAACCTCCTCCAGCCTCTACAACCCTCCCTATCTCTGTAACCTCCTCCAGTCTCCTACACCTCTCCCTATCTCTGTAACCTCCTCCAGCCCTACACCCTTCCCTATCTCTGTAACCTCCTCCAGCCCCCTACACCCCTCCCTATCTCTGTAACCTCCTCCAGCCCCTACACCCTTCCCTATCTCTGTAACCTCCTCCAGCCCCCCTACACCCTTCCCTATCTCTGTAACCTCCTCCAGCCCCTTCACCCCTCCTTATCTCTGTAACCTCCTCCAGCCCCCTACACCCCTCCCTATCTCTGTAACCTCCTCCAGCCCCCTACACCCCTCCCTATCTCTGTAACCTCCTCCAGACCCCTACACCCCTCCCTATCTCCGTAACCTCCTCCAGCCCCCTACACCCCTCCCTATCTCTGTAAACTGACGATGACAATGAAACCATTGTCGATTGTTGTAAAAACCCATCTGGTTCACTAATGTCCTTTAGGGAAGGAAATCTGCCTTTCTTACTTGGCTGACACCGGACCCACTGCATTGACTCTTAAATGCCCTCTGAACGAGGGGGGCAATTAGGGCTGGGCAATAAATGCCTCGCCCACATCCAATGAATGATTTTTTCAAAAAAAAACTCAAATCCTCTTGCTATGAAGGCCATTTGCCTTCTTAACTGTTCCCTCTCCGATACCTACATTGATCGGTGTAGTGTATAGACCACCAACTAATGGAAGGGATGTAGAGATACAAATTTGCAAATAAATTATGGAGAGACGCAAGAGTTATAGAGCAATTATAATGGGGGACTTCAATCATCCAAATATGGACTGGGATGCAAATCTTGCAAAGGGACTAGCGGGGCGCGAATTCCTGGAGCGAGTTCAAGTTAACTCTCTGCGGCTGTCAGCTTCCTGTCCGAGAGACGCTGATGGACCTGGTTCCGGGGAGCGAGTTGGATCGAGTGGGTCGAATATCGAGTGGGAGACCCTCCAGGGGACAGTGACTCCTGCACCATGAGGTTGGGGCTAATCGCGGAAAAGGACAGAGAACAATCCATAGCAGGGGGGTCATTAATTGGCGGGGGGGGGGGTGGTGGGAGCCAACTTCGACGGGATGGGAATGCATCAGAATCGAGCGAGTTGGGGTCAAAGGTTGGCAGAAGAGGCACCGGCTCAACAACGGGCGCCACCTTCAAAGGAGAAGGCATTGCAGGCCATGTCGAGGTGTATTCCCATCGATGGGGAAAGGTCGTACATCCAGAGCGCCCTGGATGACGAGAGGGATATAGGTGAAGATGCAAATTAAGGAGTGTATGTAAGACGAGATGTCTGGTGGAAAATACAATGGAGAATCAGGCTGAATATCAGAAGGACCAGAGAGGAAGTGAAGTAACTAGCAAGGGGAGCGAGGAGAGAGCATGAAAAGAGGCTGGCAGTGAACATAAAAGGGAGTCCTATGGTCTGCCATAAGCAGACGCATAATAAAAGGGCGGTGAAACAAAGAGTGGTGTTAGAAAGGCTGCCTTTACTTAAAATAGATAAGGTACCAGGACCGGGTACGGAGGGAAGTGAGAGTGGAAATTGCAGAAGTCCCTCTGAAATTTCCACTCTCACTTCCCTCAGTAATGATCCAGATGTCCTTAGACAGAGGGGAGGTGCCAGAGGACCGGAGAATCGCTAATGTTACACCCCTGGTTCAAAAAGGGGTGTAAGGATGATGCCGGCATCTACGGGCCAGTCAGTTTGACCTCAGTGGTAGGGAAACTTCTGGAAACTATAGTTCGGGACAAAAATCAATAGTCACTTGGACGAGTGCAAGACAATTAAGGAAAGCCAGCATGGATTCATCAAGGGAAAAATCACGTTTCACTAACTTGGGAGTTTTTTTTGAGAAGGTTGATGAGGGCAACATTGTTGATCTGGTGTACATGGACTTTCAAAAGGCATTTGATACAGTGCCACACAACAGACTTTGCGAGCGAAATTCCAGCTCATGGAGTGAAAGGGAAAGTCGGCACTTGGATCAGAAATTGGCAGAGTGACGGGAGAGAGAGAGAGTCGTGATACGTGGTTGTTTTTTCAGATCGGAGGGAGGTTTGTCTCGGAGTTCACCCAGGGGTCAGTGCTGGGACCCTTGCTCTTCCTGATATATATATTAATGAACCAGGCTGTGGTGCGCAGGGCATGATTTCAACCTTTGCAGATGATACGAAGATTAGAAACGTTGACAACTGTGATGAGGATCGTCTTGAACTTCAAAAGGACATAGGCACGGTAGTGGATTGGGCAGACAAGTGGCAGATGAAGTTCAATGCAGTGAAATGTGAGGTGATCAGACGGGCTGGTCAGTGGCAAATGGAATTTAATCCGGATAAGTGTGAGGTGATGCACTTGGGCAGGACAAGCAAGGCACGGGAATACACAACGAATGGTAGGACCCTGGGAAGTACCGAGGATCAGAGGGACCTTGGTGTGCATGTCCGCCGGTCCCTTAAGGTAGCGGGGCAGGTAGAAAAGGTGGGTAAGAAGGCATACGGGATACTTGCCTCTACTAGCCGAGGCACAGAATATAAGAGGGAGGTTATGCTGGAACTGGATAAAACGCTGGTTAGGCCGCAGCTAGAGTATTGCGTGCAGTTCTGGAATCCACATTATAGGGAAGGATGTGATTGCTCTAGAGAGAGAGCAGAGGAGATTTACCAGGATGTTGCCTGGGCTGGAGAGTTTTAGCTATGAGGAGAGATTGGATAGACTGGGGTTATTTTCCCTGGAGCGGAGGAGATTGAGGGAGGACATGATTGAGGTGTATAAAATGATGAGGGGCATAGATAGGGTAGACAGGAAGGAACTTTTCCCCTTGGTGGAGGGATCAATAACCAGGGGGCATAGATTTAAGGTAAGGGGGCAGGAGGTTTAGGAGGGGATGTGTGGAAGAATTTTTTCACCCAGGGGGAGGTGGGAATCTGAAACTCACGGCCTGAAAGGGTGGTAGAGGCAGAAACCCTCCTAACGTTGAAGAAGTATTTGGATGTGCACTTGTGATACCTTGGCATACAAGGCTAGGGGCCTAGTGTTGGAAAATGGGATTAGAAAAGTCAGGAGCTTGTTTGACCAGTACAGACGTGATGGGCCGAAGGGCCTTTTTCTGTGCTGTAGACCCCTATGACTATGTGATTCATTTTGGCAGGAAAGGTATGGTGAGACAGTATAAAATAAAGGGTGAACCTCTAAAGGAGGTGCAGGAACAGAGGGAACTCGGTGTATATGTACATAAGGAATTGAAGGTGGCAGGGCATGTTGAGGGAGCAGTTATTAAAGCATATAGTATCTTAGGCTTCATTAATAGAGGCATTGCGTACAAGAGTAAGGAGGTCATGTTAAACTTGTATAAGGCGCTGGTTAGGCCTCATCTGGAGCATGGCGTCCAGTTGTGGGCACCATACTTGAGGAAGGATGTGAAGGCATTGGAGTGAGTATCAGAATCACAGAGTGCAGAAGAGGCCCTTCGGCCCATCGAGTCTGCACCGACACCGTGAGAAACACCTGACCCACCTCCCTAACCCCCATTGACCAGCACTTGGCCCCCACAGCCTTGAATGTTAGGAGGTGCCGAGCACTCATCCAGGGGCTTTTTAAAGGATGTGAGGCTAACCCGCCTCCACCTCCCTCCCAGGCAGCGCATTCCACACCCTCACCACCTTCTGGGTAAAAAAGTTTCTCCTCACATCTCCCCCCCCGCAAACCTCCTGCCCCCCTCACCTTGAACTTATGCCCCTTCGTGACTGACCCTTCAACTAAGGGTAACAGCTGCTCCCCTATCCACCCTGTCCGCGCCCCTCATAATCTTGTACACCTCGATCAGGTCGCCCCTCAGTCTTCTCTGCTCCAACCAAAACAACCCAAGTCTATCCAAACCTCTCTTCATCACTTAAATGTTTCATCCCCAGGCAACATCCTGGTGAATCTCCTCTGCACCCCGTCCAGTGCCATCACATTCTTCCTATAATGTGGTGACCAGAACTGCACCCAGTGCTCCAGCTGTGGCCTCACCAAGGGTCTACACAACTCCAACATCACCTCCCTACTTTTGGAATCTGTGCCTCGATTGATAAAGGCAAGTGTCCCATATGCCTTTTTCACCACACCCACTAACATGCCCCTCCGCCTTCAGAGATCTTTGGACACATGCCAAGGTCCATTTGTTCCTCAGGACTTCCTAGTGTCATGCCGTTCATTGAATACTTCCTTGTCAAATTACTCCTTCCAAAGTGTATCACTTCATACTTTTCAGGGTTAAATTCCATCTGCTACTTATCTGCCCATTTGACCATCCCGTCTATATCTTCCTGTAGTCCAAGATACTCAACCTCATTGCTAACCAATCTTTGTGTCATCCGCAAACTTACTAATCCTACCCCCTAGTCATCTATGTCATTTATATAAATGACAAATAATGGGGACTCAGCACAGATCCCTGTGGTATACCACTGGACATCGGCTTCCAGTCACTAAAGCATCCTTCTGTCATCACCCTCTGCCTCCTACAGCTAAGACAATTTTGAATCCACCTTATCAAATTACCCTGTATCCCAAGTGCATTTGCCCTCTTTATAAGTCTCCCATGTGGGACCTTGTCAAAGGCTTTGCTGAAATCCATATAAACTACATCCACTGCACTACCCTCATCTACACACCTGGTCACCTCCTCAAAAAATTCAATCAAATTTGTTAGGCATGACCTCCCTCTGACAAAGCCATGCTGACTATCCTTGATCAAACCTTGCCTCTCCAAGTGGAGCTGGATTCTCTCCTTCAGAACTTTCTCCAATAGTTTCCCTACCACTGACGTGAGACTCACTGGCCTGCAGTTCCCTGGCTTATCTCTACAACCCTTCTTAAACAGCGGAACCGCATTAGCTGTTCTCCAGTCCTCTGGCACCTCCCCCGTGGCCAGAGAGGAATTCAAAATTCAGGTCAGAGCCCCTGCGATCTCCTCCCTTGCCTCCCTCAGCAGTCTGGGACACAAATCATCCGGACCTGGAGATTTGTCCACTTTTAAGACTATCAACGCCTCCAATACCTTGTCGCTCCCTATATCAATTTGCTTAAGAACCTTGTAGTCTCTCTCCCCGAGTTCGATACCTTCGTTCTCATTCTCTTGGGTGAAGACAGATGTGAAGTATTCATTCAACACTCTAGCGATGTCCTCTGGCTCCACCCATAGATTGCCCCCTTGGTCCCTTATAGGCCCTACTCTTTCCCTGGTTATCCTCTTCCCATTGATATACTTATAGAATATCTTGGGATTTTCCCTACTTTTACCAGCCAGAGTTTCTCATATCCCCTCTTTGCTCTCCTAATTGCTTTCTTAAGCTCCACCCTGCACTGTCTGTACTCCACTAATGCCTCTGCTGATCTGCTTCCCTTGTACCTGCTAAAAGCCTCTCTTTTCCTTCTCATTCATAACCTGAATATCTCTGGTCATTCATGGTTCTCTGGGCCTGTTACTCCTTCCTATCACCCTAGAGGAAACATGTTGAGCCTGTACCCTCCCCATTTCCTTTTTGAACACCCCCCACTGTTGCTCTGTAGATTTCCCCACAAGTAGCTGTTCCCAGTCTACCTTGGCCAGATCCTGCCTTATTTTACTAAAATCCGCTCTCCCCCAATCCAAAACAATTTTTTGCAACTTGTCGATTTCTTTTGTCCATAACAAACTTAAACTGTACTACGTTGTGGTCGCTATTGCTAAAATGCTCCCCCACCACCACCTCAGCCACCTGTCCAGCTTCATTCTCCAGAATTCGGTCCAGCAATGCGCCGTCCCTTGTTGGACCCTCTACATATTGACCTAAAAAGTTCTCCTGTACACATTTCAAGAAATCCACTCCATCCAAGCCTATAACACTATTCTATCCCAATTAATGTTGGGAAAGTTGAAATCACCTAATATAATTACCCTATTGTTATTGTTTTTACACACCTCTGCAAATTGTGCACATATTTGCTCCTCAATTTCCCGCTGACTATCTGGGGGTCTATAATAAACACCCAACAATGTGGCTGCCCCTTTTTTATTCCTAAGCTCCATCCACAAAGCTTCATTAGATGCCCCCTCCGAGATATCATCTCTCCTTACTGCAGTAACTGACTCCTTAACTAATAACGCAACACCTGCTCCTCTTTTACCACCCCCCCCCCTGTCTCGCCTGAAGACGCTATATCCCGGAATGCTGAGCTGCCAATCCTGCCACTCCCTCAACCACGTCTCGGTGATGGCTACTATAATCACAATTCCAGGTGTCAATCCTCACCCTTAACTCATCCGTTTTACCTGTAATACTCCTGGCATTAAAGTAGAGGCCATCTGGCCTTGCCTTGCTCCCTTGAAGCTTATTATAGCTGTACTCCCTCTGACTTGATTGTTTTACTGTATCATCACGCGTCCCTACTCTGCTAACATTCTGTGTTCCTCCTCCCCCTGCCTAGTACAGACGAGCTTCACAAGAATGATTCCCGGGATGAGGAACCATAGCTGTGGGGGCGGGGCAGGGGGGAGATTGGAGAGGTTGGGGCTGTTTTCCCTGGAGAAAAGAAGGCCGAGAGTAGACTGGATGGAGGTATTCGAGATCCCGGTGGGGGGGGCGGGGGGAGGCATGGACAGGGTAAAGAGTGAGAAGCTGTTTCCCACTCAAAAGAGCATCAAGAACGAGAGGGCACAGATTCGAAATAATGGGCAAAAGGAGCTAAAGGGACGCCGGGAAAAAAATTGGGGTCCGGAAAGAAACATCCTGCTGGAGGCAGGTTGGACCCAACAATGGGCATTTCAAGAGGAGGCCATTCAGCCCCTCGAGCTTGCTCGTCCCCGTTCAATAAGATCACGGCTCATCTGATTGTGGGCTTACCTCCGCTTTCCTGTCTGTCCCCTTCATCCACCCCCCCACCTCGACGATCAGAAATCTGTCTAACTCGGCCTCGAGTATGTTCAGTGACACGGCCTCCACCGCTCTCTTGGGGAAGGGGGGGGGGGGGGGAGTTCCACCGACTGACGACCCTCCGAGAGGGGGAATTCCTCCTCGTCTCCATCTCCGACGGGAGACCCCTTATTCTGAAACTGTGTCCCCGCACCCCCCCCCACCCTCCTCCCCACTCGTTCTAGATTCTCCCCCCGCGATGGGGGGAAGGGGGTGGGGGGGGGGGGGGGAGAACATCCTCTCAGCCTCCACCCTGTCGAACCCCTCACCTCAGGATTTTATCTGTTTCAATAAGACCCCCCCCCCCCGTCTCGTTCTGCTAAACTCCAATGGGTACAGGGCCCAACCTCGCCTCGTAAGACAAACCCCCCCCTTCGTCCTGGGAATCGGCCGCGTGAACCTTCTCCGAACCTGCCTCCAGTGCAAGTATGTCCCTCTTCATGATTTAGGTGGGGGGGGGGGGGGAGTGAATGTACTGCAGCCAAGTTTAGACCATAAGACCATAGGAGCAGAAATTAGGCCAATCGGCCCATCGAGTCTGCTCCGCCATTCAATCATGGCTGATAAGTTTCTCAACCCCCATTCTCCCGCCTTCTCCCCGTCACCTTTGACCCCCCTTACCCATCAAGAACCTATCTATCTCGCTCTTAAATACACTCAATGACCCGGCCTCCACCGCCTTCTGTGGCCATGAATTCCATCGATTCACCGCTCTCTGGCTAAAGAAGTTTCTCCTCATCTCTGTTCTAAAAGCTCTTCCCTTTACTCTGAGGCTGTGCCCTCGGGTCCGAGTCTCTCCTACTCATGGAAACATCTTCCCCCACGTCCCACTCTATCCAGGCCTTTCAGTATTCTGTAAGTTTCAATCAGATACCCCCCCCCCCCCAACCTCATCCTTCTAAACTCCATCGAGTATAGACCCAGAGTCCTCAAACGTTCCTCATATGTTAAAGCCTTTTCATTCCTGGGATCGTTCTTCGTGAACCTCCTCTGGACCCCTCTCCAGGGCCAGAACATCCTTCCTGAGATACACGGGGCCCAAAATCGCTCACAATATTCTCAATGTGGTCTGACCAGAGCCTTATATAAAGCCTCAGCGGCACATCCCTGCTTTTATATTCTAGTCCTCTCGAAATAAATGCCAACATTGCATTTGCCTTCCTAACTACCGACTCAACCTGCAAGTTAACCTTAAGAGAATCCTGGACTAGGACTCCCAAGTCCCTTTGCACTCCAGATTTCTGAATTCTCTTCCCATTTAGAAAATAGTCTATGCCTCTATTCTTCCTACCAAAGTGCATGACCTCACACTTGCCCACGTTGTATTCCATCTGCCACTTCTCTGCCCATTCCCCTAACCTGTCCAAATCCTTCTGCAGCCTCCCCGCCTCCTCAATACTACCTGTCCCTCCACCCATCTTTGTGTCATCTGCAGTTTGTGGATGACACACAAATAGGTGGGAGGGTAAGTGGTGACGATGACACAAGGAGTCTACAGAGGGATAGAGACAGGTGAAGTGAGTGGGAAAAAACTTGGCAGGTGGAATAAAGCGTGGGAAAATGTGAGGTTCTGCACTTTGGCAGGAAGAATAGAGGAGCTGAATATTATTTATATGGAGAAAGGCTGCAGAAAGCTGCAGCACAGAGGGATCTGGGGGTCCTCGTGCATGAATCACAAAAAGCTAACATACAAGTTCGGCAGGTAATAGGGAAGGCAAAGGGAATGTTGGCCTTTATTTCAAAGGGAATGGAGTATAAAAATAGGGAAGTCTCGCTAAAACTATACAAGGCGCTGGTTAGACCACACCTAGAATACCGTGAACAGTTTTGGTCCCCTTATCTAAGGGAAGATATCCTGGCGTTGGAGGCAGTCCAGAAAAGGTTCACTAGGTTGATCCCGGGTAGGGAGGGATTTTCTTATGAAGAGAGGTTGAGTAGGTTGGGCCTGTACTCATTGGAGTTTAGAAGAATGAGAGGCGACCTTATTGAAACATATAAGATTCTTAGGGGGCTTGACAGGGGAGATGGTGAGAGGTTGTTTCCCCTTGTGGGAGAATCTAGGACCAGAGGGCATAATCTCAGAGTAAAGGGATCGTCCATTTAAGACAGAGATGAGGAGGAATTTCTTCTCAGAGGGTAGTCAGTCTGTGGAATTCTTTACCGCAGAGGGCTGTAGAGACAGGGTCGTTGAGTATATTCAAGGCTGAGATAGATTTTTAATCAGTAAGGGAATCAAGGATTATGGGGAAAAGGCAGGAAAGTGGAGTTGAGGATTATCAGATCAGCCACGATCTCACTGAATGGCGGAGCAGACTCGATGGGCCGAATGGCCTACTCTTCTGGTCTTACGTCTCATGGACCCAAAGTGTGTTCCAATTTCTCTTCTAAGAGACTTGGCTGTAATGTTTAGACTCTTCCCTCTAGTCCCAGACTCCCCGGACCAGCGGGAATAGTTTCTCTCTCTCTCTCTCGACCCTCGCAGTCACCCTTAATATCTCAAAACCTTCTATCCAATCGCCCCCCCCCCCACCTCCCGTAACCTACTAAATTCCTGGAAACGCAACCCTGGGAGTCCGTGAAATCTCCCCCCTCGTAATCTGACGCTCGGTGTCCGGCTATCCATCCTGGTGAACCTTCCCTGCCCTCGCTTGCTCCCTCCCTCCCTCCCGGGGACCAGTACCAGCGTATCCTCCCTGAGGTGTCATGCCCTTCCCTTGATCGCCCTGGAGGAGGCAGTAGCGAGCCCCGCCCCCCCCTCGAACCGCTGCAGCCCCGCTCTCCGCCTTTCGTTAAGATCACGCCTCATCCGATTGTGGTCTCCAATCCGCTCTGCACCCCCTCCCTCCCCCAGCACTCAACACCTCCCCCCCTCCACCCGCCACGAACCTCAAACCACCCCTCGTCTGTCAAAAATCAGCCCAACTCGGCCTTGAGTAAAAGTCAACACCCGCTGGTCTCCGAGGAAGCCAATTCCACACAGCAACCATCTGCTGGAAGTAAAACACATTTTCCTCTTCTCAATCTTAAACGGCGGAGCTCTTAATTCTTGAAACCGCGTCCCCTGGTTCCAGGCTCCCCTACGAGCCTCCCGGTATCTACCCCATCAAAACCCCTCCGGATCTGATGCGTTTCAATAAGATCACCTCTCGTTCTTCTCGACTCCAATGGGGACAAACTCGAAGCCTGCTCCGGCTTCCTACGCCCCAACTTGGGGTGGTGGGGGGGGCGCGTATTGGCAGGGGAAGGGAAGGACAGGACTTAGGAGCGGTAGGAGGCCATTCAGCCCCTCGAGCCTGCTCCGCCAGTCGCTGGGATCGCGGCCGGATCCGACCGTGGCCTCAACTCCGCTTCCCAACCCCGCCCACGAGCCTCGGCTCCCTCGTCGATCAGAAACGTGTCCGACTCGGCCCTCGGTCGTCTGCGGAATCACACAGAGTGCAGAAGGGGCCCTTCGAGAACGCACCGACACACCTGACCTACCGACTCGACCGAACCCCGTTCACCAGCGCTCCCCCACCACCCCCCCCCCCCCCACCCCCCCCCCCCCCCCCCCAACCATAGCCTTGAATGTTACGAGGTGCCGAGCGCTCACCCAGGCGCTTTGTAAAGAGGGCGTGAGGCTAACCCACCTCCACCAACCTCCCCTCCCAGGCAGCGCATTCCGGACCCCCCCCCCCCCCCCCACCCCCCCCCCCACCCCACCCCCCCCACCTCCTCCAGGTATAAAAGCCAACATTCCCAGCATCGCGCCCGTCGATACCACCAGAACAGGGAGGCCCTGTCCCTTTAAATAGCCTGAGATCGAAGGCGCTAACACAGTCCCAATCCACCCGCACCCCACCACCCCCCCCACCCCCCCCCAAACACCCATCGATACGCCGAAAGAGTGTCATGGGGGGTCGAAAGCACAGAAAAAGGCCCTTCGGCCCATCGAGTCTGCGCCGGTCAAACAAGCTCCTGACTGTTCTCATCCCCTTTTTTCCAGCACTCGGCCCATAGCCTTGTCTGCCATGGGCATCATCGCAAGTGTACATCCAAGTACTTCTTCAAATGGTTGTATGAGGGTTTCTGCCTCTAGCACCCCTTTCAGGCAGCGAGTTCCAGATTCCGCCGCCCTCTGGGTGAAAAAATTCTTCCTCACATCCCCTCCTAAACTTCCTGCCCCTTACCTTAAATCTATGCCCCCTGTTATTGATCCCTCCACCAAGAGGAAAAAGTTCCTTCCTGTCTACCCTATCTACGCCCCTCATCATTTTATACACCTCAGTCATGTCCTCCCTCAATCTCCTCCGCTCCAGGGAAAATAACCCCAGTCTATCCAATCTCTCCTCATAGCTAAAACTCTCCAGCCCAGGCAACATCCTGGTAAATCTCCTCTGCACTCTCTCTTTCTCTCTCTCTCTCTCGTGCAATCACCATAAGACCATAAGACATGGGAGCAGAAATTAAGCCATTCGGCCCATCGAGTCTGCTCCGCCATTCAATCATGGCTGATAAGTTTTTCAACCCCATTCTCCTGCTTCTCTCCGTCACCTTTGACCCCCCTTACCAATCAAGAACCTATCTATCTCGCTCTTAAATACACTCAATGACCCGACCTCCACAGCCTTCTGTGGCCATGAATTCCATCGATTCACCACTCTCTGGCTAAAGAAGTTTCTCCTCATCTCTGTTCTAAAAGGTCTTCCCTTTACTCTGAGGCTGTGTCCCTCGGATCCTAGTCTCTCCTACTCATGGAAACATCTTCCCCCACGTCCCACTCTATCCAGGCCTTTCAGTATTCTGTAAGTTTCAATCAGATCCCCCCTCATCCTTCTAAACTCCATCGAGTAAAGACCCAGAGTCCTCAAACGTCCCTCATATGTTAAGCCTTTTCATTCCTGGGATCGTTCTCGTGAACCTCCTCTGGACCCCTCTCCAGGGCCAGCACATCCTTCCTGAGATACGGGGCCCAAAATTGCTCACAATATTCTCAATGTGGTCTGACCAGAGCCTTATATAAAGCCTCAGCGGCACATCCCTGCTTTTATATTCTAGTCCTCTCGAAATAAATGCCAACATTGCATGTGCCTTCCTAACTACCGACTCAACCTGCAAGTTAACCTTAAGAGAATCCTGGACCAGGACTCCCAAGTCCCTTTGCACTCCAGATTTCGGCATTCTCTCCCCATTTAGAAAATAGTCCATGCCTCTATTCTTCCTACCCAAGTGCATGACCTCACACTTCCCCACGTTGTATTCCATCTGCCACTTCTCTGCCCATTCTCCTAACCTGTCCAAATCCTTCTGCAGCCTCCCCGCCTCCTCAATACTACCTGTCCCTCCACCTATCTTTGTATCAGCTGCAAACTTAGCCAGGATGCCCTCAGTTCCTTCATCTAGATCATTAATGCATAAAGTGAAAAGTTGTGGTCCCAACACTGACCCCTGCGGAACTCCACTAGTCACCGGCTGCCATCCTGAGAAGGATCCTCTTATCCCCACTCTCTGCCTCCTGCCAGACAGCCAATCTTCTATCCATGCTAGTACCTTGCCTCTAACACCATGGGCTCTTATCTTACTGAACAGCCTCCTGTGCGGCACCTTGTCAAAGGCCTTCTGGAAGTCCAAGTAGATAACATCCATTGGCTCTCCTTTGTCTAACCTACTTGTTACCTCCTCAAAGAATTCTAACAGATTTGTCAGGCATGACCTCCCCTTGATGAAACCATGCTGACTTTGCCCGATTTTACCATGCACTTCCAAGTATTCTGAAATCTCATCCTTAATAACGGACTCTAAAATCTTACCAACGACCGAGGTCAGGCGAATCGGCCTGTAATTTCCTGTCTTTTGCCTCACTCCCTTCTTAAACAGGGGGGGGTTACATTAGCGATTTTCCAGTCCTCTGGGACCCTCCCTGACTCCAGTGATTCCTGAAAGATCACCGCTAACGCCTCCACTATCTCTTCAGCTATCTCCTTCAGAACTCTGGGGTGTAATCCATCAGGTCCAGGTGATTTATCCACCTTCAGACCTTTCAGTTTCCGAGCACCTTCTCCCTGGTAATAGCCACCATACTCACCTCTGCCCCCCGACTCTCTTGAACTTTGGGGATGTCACTCGTGTCTTCCACTGTGAAGACTGACACAAAGTACCTATTCAGCTCCTCCGCCATTTCTTTGTTCCCCACTACTACTTCTCCAGCGTCATTTTCCAGCGGCCCAATGTCCACTTTTGCCTCTCTCTTACCCTTTATATATCTAAAAAAAACTCTTGCAATCTTCTTTTATATTACTGGCTAGTTTACCCTCATATTTAATCTTCTCCCTCCTTATTTCTTTTTTAATTGCCCTCTGTCGGACTTTGTAGACTTCCCAATCCCCTGGTTTCCCACTGCTCTTCGCCGCATTGTATGCTTTCTCTTTAGCTTTTATGCTGTCCCTGACTTCCCTTGTCAGCCATGGTTGCCTCGTCCTCCCTTTAGTATGCTTCTTCTTCCTAGGGATGAATTCTTGCTGTGTCTCCCAAATTACTCCCAGAAACTCCTGCCATTGCTGTTCCACTGTCTTTCCTGCTAGGCTCATCTCCCAGCCAATTCTGGCCAGCTCCTCCCTCATGCCTCTGTAGTTGCTTTTATTCAACTGTATTACCGTTACATCTGATTCCAGCTTTTTCCTCTCGAATTGCAGGGTAAATTCTATCATACTATGGTCACTTCCTCCTAAGGGTTCCTTCACCTTAAGCTCCCTTATCAAATCTGCCTCACTACACATCACTAAATCTAGAATTGCCTGTTCCCTGGTGGGGCTCCACCACAAGCTGCTCCAAAAAGCCACCTCGTAGACATTCCACAAATTCCTTTTCTTGGGATCCACTACCAACCGGATTTTCCCCAGTCTACCTGCATAGTGAAATCCCCCATGATCACTGTAACCTTGCCTTTCTTACACACCTTTTCCACCTCCTGGTGTATCTTGTGCCCCACATCCCGACTACTGTTCGGAGGCCTGTACATCACTCCCATTATGGTTTTTTTTACCTTTGCGGTTCCTCAACTCTCCCCGCACAGATTCTACATCATCTGACCCCACGTCATTTCTTGCTATCGATTTAATTGCATTTCTTACTAACAAAGCAAACCCCACCCCCTCTGCCAACCTGCCCATCTTTTCGACAGGATGTATATCCTTGGATATTTAGCTCCCAGTCCTGATCCCCTTGCAGCCATGTCTCCGCGATGCCCACCACATCATACCTGCCAATTTCAATTTGCGCCACGAGCTCATTTCCCACGCCACTCCTTTAGCCACGTGTTTACTTCCCTTATTCTCACGTCCCTATGCCAATTTGCACGTGGCTCGGGTAGTAATCCGGAGATTATAACCCTCGAGGACCTGTTCTTTAATTTAGTTCCTAGTTCCTGATAATCCCCAAACAGGTCCTCTTTCCCAGTCTTACCCATGTTATCTGTCCCGACGTGGACCACAACAGCTGGATCCTCCCCCTCCCTCTCCGATATCCTTTCAAGCCGGTCAGAGATGTCCCTCAACCTGGCACCGGGCAGGCAACATACCATGCGGGACTCTCGATCCTGCTTACAAAGGAAGCTATCAATTCCCCTAATTATAGAATCCCCTACAACTACCACTTGTCTTCTTGCTCCCCCCCTCTTGAATGGCCTCCTGTGCCAGGGTAATGTGGTCAGCAGGCTCATCCTCCCTCCAGCCCTGTTCCTCATCCACACAGAGAGCAAGTACCTTGTATCTGTTGGACAAGGTCAAGAGCTGAGGCTCCTCT
Organism: Isurus oxyrinchus; assembly: GCA_026770705.1. NCBI lineage: Eukaryota > Metazoa > Chordata > Chondrichthyes > Lamniformes > Lamnidae > Isurus > Isurus oxyrinchus. The sequence continues at coordinate 109,165 of JANJGN010001520.1, forward strand.
GTTCCTGAACACAGGATCCCTCTACCTGCCGTCACACCCTGCTGACCCTGACCACTGACCGGACTTGAGGTACTTAAACTACCGGGTGTGACCGCCTCCTGATACAAAGCGTCCAGGTAACACTCCCCCTCCCGGATGTGCTGCACTGTCCGGAGCTCGGGATCCAGCTCATCAATTCTGAGCCGGAGTTCCTCCAGCAACTGGCACTTGCTGCAGATGTGGTCACTGCGGCTCGCAATGGGTTCTGCCAGCTCCCACAGCATACAGCTACAGCACATCACCTGCCCAGCCATCTCGACTTAGATAATTCACTTATTTTACATCCTTCCTATAATGCAGATTCCAGAACTGCACGCAATACTCTAGCTGTGGCCTAACCAGCGTTTTATACAGTTCCGGCATAACCTCCCTGCTCTTATATTCCACGCCTCGGCTAATAAAGGCAAGTATCCCAATATGCCTTCTTAACCACCTTATCTCCCTGTCCCCACTACCTTAAGGGACCGGTGGACATGCACAGCAAGGTCCCTCTGATCCTCGGTATTTCCCAGGGTCCCGCCATTCCCGTGCCATGTTTGTCCTGCCCAGGGGCATCACCTCACACTTATCCGGATTAAATTCCATTTGCCACTGATCAGCCCATCTGACCAGCCCGTCTATATCCTCCTGTAATCTAAGGCTACCCTCCTCACTATTTACCACCCCACCAATTTTCGTGTCACCTGCAAACGTACTGATCAACCCTCCTACATTCAAGTCTAGATCGTTGATATATACCACAAACAGCAAGGGACCCAACACCGATCCCTGCGGAACCCCATTGGACACAGACATCCAGTCACAAAAACACCCCTTGACCTCTGTTTCCTGCCACTCAGCCAATTCTGGATCCAATTTGCCTTGGATCCCATGGGCTCTTCCCTTCGTTATCAGTCTCCCCTGCGGGACCTTATCTAAAGCCTTGCCGAAGTCCAAGTAGACTACGTCAAATGCATCGCCCTCATTTACACATCTGGTCACCTCTTCGAAAAATTCAATCAAATTGGTCAGACATGACCTCCCCTTAACAAAACCATGCTGACTGTCCTTGATTAATCCCTGCCTCTCCAAGTGGAGATTAACTCTGTCCCTCAGAATTGCTTCCAATAGTTTCGCCGCCATTGAGGTTAGACTGACTGGCCTGTCCTTTCCTCCCGTCTTGAATAACGGTACCACAATGGCTGTCCTCCAGTCCTCTGACACCTCTCCTGTGGCCAGAAAGGTATTGAAAATTATTGCCAGCGCCCCTGCTATCTCCTCCCTTGCCTCACTCAACAGCCTGGGATACATTTCATCCGGGCCTGGAGACTTATCTGCTTTTAAGCCTGCCAGACCACTTAGAACCTCCTCCCTTTCTATGCCAATTTCTTTAATTATATCAGAGTCCTTCTGCCTGATTTCCAGACCCACGTTGTCCCTCTCACTTGTGAACAACAACACAAAGTATTCATTTAGAACCCTACCGACGTCTTCCGGCTCCACACACAAATTACCACTATGGTCCTTAATGGGCCCCACTCTTTCCCTAGTTATCCTCTTACTCTTAATAACTTTGGATCTTCCTTTATTTTACCTGCCAATGTTTATTCATGCCCCCTTTTTGCTCTCCTAATTTCCTTTTTAAGTTCCCCCCTACACATTCTATACCCTCAGGCTTCCATTGTTTTGAGCCCTCAGTATCTGCCGTAAGCCTCCCCTTTTCTCTTTATCCAAACCTGTATATCCTTCGACATCCAGAGTTCCCTGGATTTGTTGGTCCCACCCTTTATCTTTACTGGAATATGTTGGCCCTGTACTCTCCCTACTTCCTTCTTGAATGAGTCCCGCTGCTCTGACGTAGATTTACCTAAAAGTAGCTGCTCCCAGTCCGCTCTGGCTAAATCACATCTGATCCTATTAAAATCGGCTTTACCCCAATTTGGAACTCTGATTTCTGGCCCATCCTTGTCCTTTTCCATAACAACCTTGAATCTGAGTTATGATCACTATCTGCAAAATGCTCCCCCCACCGATACCTCTACCACTTGCCAGGCTTCAGTCCCTAAAATTAAGTCCAGGACCGCCCCCTCTCTTATAGGACCTTCTACGTACTGGCTTAAAAAGCTCTCCCGGATGCATTTTAAGGAATTCCGCTCCCTCTAAACCTATCACACCATGAATAACCCCGTTAATGTTGGGGAAGTTGAAATCCCCCACTATCTCTACCCTATTATTTTTACACTTCTCTGAAATTAGCCTCCGTATCTACTTTTCTCTTTCTCTCCGACTGTTTGGGGGCCTACAGTACACTCCCCAGCAATGCTCCTTTCTTGTTTTTCAGTTCTACCCATACACAGGGAGGCACTGTCCCTTTAAATACCCTGAGATCAAGGCGCTAACACAGTCCCGATCCACCTTCCTTCCCAACCACCCATCGATACACTGCAACAGGGAGGCACTGTCCCTTAAAATACCCTGAGATCAAGGCGCTAACACAGTCCCGATCTAACCCCCACTTCCCAACCACCCCTTGATACACCGTAACAGAGAGGCACTGTCCCTTTAAATACCCTAAGATCAAGGCGCTAACACAGTCCCAATCCACCTTCCTTCCCAACCACCCCTTGATACGCCGTAACAGGGAGGCACTGTCCCTTTAAATACCCTGAGATCAAGGCGCTAACATAGTCCCGATCTAACCCCCCTTCTCAACCACCCCTCGATACGCTGCAACAGGGAGGCACTGTCCCTTTAAATACCCTAAGATCAAGGCGCTAACACAGTCCTGATCCACCTTCCTTCCCAACCACCCCTTGACACGCCGCAACAGGGAGGCACTGTCCCTTTAAATACCCCGAGATCAAGGCGCTAACACAGTCCCGATCTAACCCCCACTTCCCAACCACCCCTCGATACTCCGCAACAGGGAAGCACTGTCCCTTTAAATACCCCGAGATCAAGGCGCTAACACGGCCCCGATCTAACCACCCCCCTTTCCCAACCACCCCTCGACACGCCGCAACAGGGAGGCACTGTCCTTTTAAATACCCCGAGATCAAGGCGCTAACACGGCCCCGATCTAACCCCCCCCCCCCCACCACTTCCCACCCACCCTTTCGCAAGTGCCCCGAATACTCACATGGGAGAGAAGAGGAGCTGCCCTTTCTTCCCTTCAAGTTGGCTGCCCACGCAAGCAGGGGGGTGGGAGGGGGTGCTTTGCTTGCCTTGGTCTCTGCAGAGTCGGGGGGGAGAGAGAGAGAGAAAGGGTCCATTTATTATTGTTGTAAAGCACAATGCAATGCCCCATGCAAAGCAGCCCTGGTGCATTTCATCAAGAGGGTTGGATTAATGCTTTTCCCTAATGATGATGGTGAAATGCCCCAGGAGGGTTAAAGAGCCACAGCCCCCTCCCCTCCCCTCTCTTACCTGCAGCAGCCTCCCTCTCTGTCTCTCCCCCTACACTCACACTCACACACACACCCCCTCTCTCTCTCTTGTTCTACAGGACAATGAAGGCTGCAGACAGGGGCCTCTGCAGCCTGCAGCAGCTCAGGCCCCGCCCCCCTGCCGCCACGCCATTGGCTGGAGGACCTCCACCCCACCCCTCCCCTCGCGCCCGGTCCTCCCAGGGAGCCGATTGGCCGGCCCCCGCCGTCCGGCCCACCGCGCGCCTCCCGGGGCGACCGTCATTGGCTGGAGGACCCTCTGCACGCACTCACTCACTCCCCTCCCGGGACCTCCCCCGCCCCCAATCCACCCCCCCCCCCCCCCCCGCCTGGTCCTCCAAGTGATCTGATTGGTCGCCTCCCCGCCCCCCCCTCTCAACAAACACACACACACGACCCCGCCCCGTCCTTGATCTGATTGGACTCCTCTCACCTCCCACCCCCCCAACCACCAAACAACGAATCACGGCCCCGCACCGTCGCCCGCCCTGTCCTCCAAGTGATCTGATTGGTCGCCGTCGCTGCCCCTCCACAACCCCCCCCCCCAAAACCCCACCCCCCAACCACCAACACACACGACCCCGCCCCCAACCCCTTCCCGGTCCTCCAAGTGATCTGATTGGTCGCCTCCCCTCCCCGCCCTCCTCAACGCACACACACGACCCCGCCCCCTTGCCCGGTCCTCCAAGGGACCTGATTGGTCGCCTCCCCTGCCTCTCCACCACCCACAACACACACGACCCCGCTCCCGGCCTCCCCGGTCCTCCAAGTGATCTGATTGGTCGCCTCCCCTCTCCGCCCCAAAACACACACACACGACCCCGCCCCCCCGGCCCGGTACTCCGAGTGATCTGATTGGTCGCCTCCAAAGCCCCTCCCACAACATACACACGTTCGTCCCCCAGCCCCCCCAAGGCCCGTTCCTCCAAGTGATCTGATTGGTCGCCTCCCTTACACCGCCCCCAACACACACTCACACGACCCCGCCCCCTCGCCCGGACCTCCAAGTGATCTGATTGGTCGGCTCCCCCCTGTCAATCACCCGTCGGCGGAAAAAAAACCAGAACAACAGAAAATTTAGACCGACCTTCAGGATCAGGGTAAGTTTTGGGTTTTGTGGGGGGGGGAGGGTGCTGGTGGTAATCGTCCGTAAGATTTAATACGTCCTACAGCCATAAGGGAATTGAAAATTAAACGATCTCCATTTTTTTAAAAAAAGAAATTTTAAAAAATGAGAAAAATAACCGCCCGACAGGCAGTGCGCATGCGCTAGTCGCCCCGCCTCCTCTCTCTCTCTCTCTCTCCCCCCCACACCCATTCCCCGGCCTGGCGCATGCGCTCGACGGTTTCTTGCGCGCGCGACCCACCCCCTCCCCGGCCCCGTGCGCGACCGACCGACCGACACGTCCCTCACTCCGCCCCCTTTCCTCCGCTCCGCCAATCACGGCTCGGAGAGTCGTCGCCGACCCCACGTGACCTGCCGATTGTCTGTCTCTCCCTCTTCACCCGCCCCTCGACATGACGTAGTCTGGTCGCTGGGCGGAGGATAGTCAGGTGACACGAATCCTTGATGATGATTGCTGGAAAAAGAGACATGTCGAAGCTTTGCGCCTTGCACTCAACAGGACACTTGGCCAGAATACCAATGATTGGGGTGGGGTGGGTAACAACAGTTTATCCTGTACCTGTCAGCCACCCCCCCACTGGTGGATACTCTCCATGGCAACGCCTCAACCAGTCAGAGTCCGCTGGCCAACCAACCAGCGCTCTCTTCCCATGCGGTATAAATTGTTGTTTTCCCCTTACCCTGGTATTCTGATGCGTGCAAGATGAAAAGCTTCGACGTCTCTCTTCTGCTCGGCAGTACTCAAGTTCTGTACTAATGAACGGCTATTTATTCCTTAAACCACCCCCGGCGAGTTGCAGTCAGTGCCCCCCCCCCCCCCCCCAGCAAAGTGCAGTCAGTGGAGGATAGTCACATGGCACTAATTCATTATTCCATCCCCCCCACCACCACCACATCCGCAGATTGCAGTCGGTGGGGGATAGTCACATCGCACTACTCAATTTACCCCCTTACACCTTGCTCGTCACCGCCCCCACCCCCTCCCCCACATCCCCCCCCCCCCAGCAAAGTGCAGTCAGTGGAGGATAGTCAGCTGAATTAGGAGCAGGAGTAGACCCCTCGGCCCTTCGATCCTGCTCCACTGTTCAATACGATCATGGTCGATCTGATCGTAACCTCCACTCCACCTACCCGCCGACCCCCCCCCCCCGACCACACCCCCCCCTCCCCCCGCCCCGGCAGCCTTTCACCCCCTTGTTGATCAAGAATCTGTCTCGCTCTGCCTTAAATATATTCAAAGTCGCCCCTTCCATCGCCTTTTCAGGAAGACTCACCACCCTCTGAGAGAAAAAATTTCTCCTCATCTCTGTCTTAAATAAGTGACCCCTTATTTTTAAACAGTGACCCCCCCCCCTCGTTCTAGATTCTCCCACAAGAGGAAACCTCCTCTCCACGTACCACCCTGTCAAGTCCCCTCAGGATCTTAAAGGTTTCAATCGAGTCGCCCCTCACTCTTCTAAACTCCAGCGGATACGAGCCTAACCTGTCCGACCTTTCCTCATAACAAAACCCGCCCATTCCTATATTAGTCTGGTAAACAGTCTCTGAACTGCTTCTAACACATTTACATCCTTCCTTAAATAATGAGACCAACAGTGTACACAGGACTCCAGATATGATCTCACTAGTGCCCTGTACAACTGAAGCATAACCTCCCTACTTTTGTAATCAATTCCCCTCATAATAAATGATAACATTCTATTAGCTTTCCTAATTACTTGCTGTACCTGCATACCAGCCTTTTGTGATTCATGCACTAGGACACCCAGATCCCTCTGTGTCTCAGAGCTCTGCAATCTCTCACCATTTAGATAATACACTTCATACTAACCTTCTGTGATTCATGCACTAGGACACCCAGATCCCTCTGCACCTCAGAGCTCTGCGATCTCTCTCCACTTAGATAATACACTTCATACTAACCTTCTGTGATTCATGCATTAGGACACCCAGATCCCTCTGCATCTCAGAGCTCTGCAATCTCTCACCATTTAGATAATACACTTCATACTAACCTTATGTGATTCATGCACTAGGACACCCAGACCCCTCTGCGCCTCAGAGCTCTGCAATCTCTCACCATTTAGATAATACACTTCATACTAACCTTCTGTGATTCATGCATTAGGACACCCAGATCCCTCTGCACCTCAGAGCTCTGCGATCTCTCACCACTTAGATAATACACTTCATACTAACCTTCTGTGATTCATGCATTAGGACACCCAGATCCCTCTGCATCTCAGAGCTCTGCAATCTCTTACCATTTAGATAATACACTTCATACTAACCTTCTGTGATTCATGCATTAGGACACCCCGATCCCTCTGCGCCTCAGAGCTCTGCAATCTCTCACCATTTAGATAACACACTTCATACTAACCTTCTGTGATTCATGCACTAGGACACCCAGATCCCTCTGCGTCTCAGAGCTTTGCAATCTCTCACCATTTAGATAATACACTTCATACTAACCTTCTGTGATTCATGCACTAGGACACCCAGATCCCTCTGTGCCTCAGAGCTCTGCAATCTCTCACCATTTAGATAATACACTTCATACTAACCTGTGATTCATGCACTAGGACACCCAGATCCCTCTGCGCCTCAGAGCTCTGCAATCTCTCACCATTTAGATAATACGCTTCGTACTAACCTTCTGTGATTCATGCACTAGGACACCCAGATCCCTCTGCACCTCAGAGCTCTGCAATCTCTCACCATTTAGAGAATACACTTCATACTAACCTTCTGTGATTCATGCACTAGGACACCCAGATCCCTCTGTGTCTCAGAGCTCTGCAATCTCTCACCATTTAGATAATACACTTCATACTAACCTTCTGTGATTCATGCACTAGGACACCCAGATCCCTCTGCACCTCAGAGCTCTGCAATCTCTCACCATTTAGATAAGCTTTTTTTATTCTTCCTGCCAAAATGGACAATTTCACATTTTCCCACGTTATACTCCATTCGCCAGATCTTTGCCCACTCACTTAACCCATCCATGTCCCTTTGTATCCTCCCTACTTGCTCCTCACAATTTACTTCCCTACTTATCTATATGTCATCAGCAAATTTAGCCACCATTCATTCAGTCCCTTCATCCAAGTCATTTGTATAAATTGTAAACAGGTGAGGCCCCAGCGCTGGTCCCTGTGGCACACCGCTCGTCACACCCTGCCAACCTGAAAAAAGACCCATTTATACCTACTCTCTGCCTCCTGTTAGCCAGTCAATCTTCCATCCAGGCTAATACGTTACCCCCCTCACACCATGAGCTTTCATGTTCCGCAATACTCTTTGATGTGGCACCTTATCAAATGCCTTCTGGAAATCTAAGTACAGCACATCCTCCGGTTCCCCTTATCCACCGCACGTGTGACTCTTTCAAAGAGCTCCAATCAATTGGTCAAACGTGATTTCCCTTTCACCAGGGGGAGGCGATGGCGTAGTGGTATCGTCACTGGGCTAGTAATCCAGAGACCCAAATGAAAATCTGGGATTAAAAATCCGACGCTGACCGTGAATCGATTGGTGTAAAAACCCATCTGGTTCACTGATGCCCCTTCAGGGAACAAAATCTGCCTTCCTTAACCGGCCTACTCATGACTCTTAAAAACGTCCTCCGAAATGGTCTAGAGAGCTGCTCAGTGACATCAAACCGCTACAAAGTCACAAAAAAAGGAATGAAACCAGACGGACCACCCGGCATCGACCCAGTCTCAGCCCTGTCGACCCTGCAGAGTCCTCCTCACTAACATCTGGGGGCTTGTGCCATAGTTGGGAGAGCTGGTCTCACGGACTGGTCAAGCAACAGCCTGACACAGCCATGCATACAGAATCCTAGCTTACAGATAATGTCCCAGGCTCCACCATCACCATCCCTGGGTATGTCCTGTCCCAGCAGAGGTGGCGGTGACACAGTGGTATACAGTCGGGAGGGAGTTGCCCTGGGAGTCCTCAACATTGACTCTGTACCACCATGAGGTCTCTTGGCATCAGGTCAAAGGTGGGCAAGGAAACCTCAGCTGGCGAATCAGTGCCCCTTCCGTGTTGAACACCACTTGGAGGAAGCACTGAGGGTGGCGAGGGCGCAGAATGTACTCTGGGTGGGGGGGACTTCAATGTCCGTCACCAAGAGCGGCTGGGTAGCACCACTACTGACCGAGCTGGCCGAGTCCTAAAGGACATAGCTGCTAGACTGGGTCTGAACCACAGGTGCATCTGTCCATGTATTGGTAGCAGTGACCACCACACAGTCATTGTGGAGACGAAATCCCACCTTCACATTGAGGATACCCTCCGTCGTGTTGTGCGGCACTACCACCTTGCTAAATGGGAATAGATGTCGAACAGATCTAGCAACTCAAGACTGGGCACCCATGAGGTGCTGTGGACCATCAGCAGCAGCAGAATTGTACTCGAACACAACCTGTAACCTCACGGCCCAGCATATCCCCCACTCTACCATTACCATCAAGCCTGGGGATCAACCCTGGTTCAATGAAGAGTGCAGGAGGACATGCCAGGGGCAGCACCAGGTAGACCTAAAAATGAGGTGTCAACCCGGTGAAGCTATAACACAGGACTGCTTGTGTGTCAAACAGCATAAGCAGCAAGCGATAGACAGAGCCAAGCGATTCCACAACCAACGGATCAGATCTAAGCTCTGCAGTCCTGAATGGTGGTGGACAATTAAACAACTCACAGGAGGAATAGGCTCCACAAATATCCCCATCCTCAATGATGGAGGAGCCCAGCACATCAGTGCCAAAAGATAGGGCTGAAGCATTCGCTACAGTCTTCAGCCATAAGTGTCGAGTGGATGATCCATCTCGGCCTCCTCCGGAGGTCTACAGCATCACTGATGCCAGTCTTCAGCCAATTCGATTCACTCCACATGATATCGAGAAACGGCTGAAGGCACTGGATACTGCAAAGGCTATGGGCCCTGACAACATTCCAGCAATAGTACTGAAGACTTGTGCTCCAGAACTTGTCGCACCCCTAGCCAAGCTGTTCCAGTACAGCTACAACACTGGCATCTACCCGATTATGTGGAGAATTGCCCTGGTATGTCCTGTACACAAAAAGCAGGACAAATCCAATCTGGCCAATTACCTTCCCATCAGTCTACTCTCCATCATCAGTAAAGTAATGGAAGGGGTCATCGACAGTGCTGTCAAGCAGCACTTGCTTAGCAATAACCTGCTCACTGACGCCCAGTTTGGGTTCCGCCAGGGCCACTCAGTTCCTGACCCCATCACGGCCTTGGTTCAAACATGGACAAAAGAGCTGACCTCCCGAGGTGAGGTGAGAGTGACTGCCCTTGACATCGAGGCAGAATTTGACCGAGTGTGGCATCAAGGAGCCCTAGCAAAACTGAGGTCAATGGGAATCAGGGGGAAAACTCTCCGCTGGTTGGAGTCATACCTAGCACAAAGGAAGATGGTTGTGGTTGTTGGGGGTCAATCATCTCAGCTCCAGGACATCACTGCAGGAGTTCCTCAGGGTAGTGTCCTCAGTCCAACCATCTGCAGCTGACCTTCCTTCCATCATAAGGTCAGAAGTGGGGATGTTCGCTGATGGTTGCACAATGTTCAGCACCATTGGCGACTCCTCAGATACTGAAGCAGCCCATGTCCAAATGCAGCAAGACCTGGACAATATCCAGGCTTGGGCTGACAAGTGGCAAGTAACATTCACCCCACACAAGTGTCAGGCAATGACCAACTCCAACAAGAGAGAATCCAACCATCACCCCTTGATATTCAATGGCATTACCATCACTGAATCCCCCACTATCAACATCCTGGGCGTTACCATTGATCAGAAACTGAACTGGACCAGCCATATGAATACTGTGGCTACAAGAGCAGGTCAGAGGCTGGGAATCCTGTGGTGAGTAACTCACCTCCTGACTCCCTAAAGCCTGTCCACCATCTACAAGGCACAAGTCAGGAGTGTGATGGAATACTCCCCACTTGCCTGGATGAGTGCAGCTCCCACAACACTCAAGAAGCTCGACACCGTCCAGGACAAAGCAGCCCCACTTGATTGGTACCACATCCACAAACATTCACTCCCTCCACCACTGATGCACAGTAGCAGCAGTGTGTGTACCATTTACAAGATGCACTGCAGCAACTCACCAAGGCTCCCTCGACAGCACCTTCCAAACCCACAACCTCTACCATCTAGAAGGACAAGGGCAACAGACACATGGGGAGCACCACCACCTGGAAGTTCCCCTCCAAGTCACTCACCGTCCTGACTTGGAAGTGTATCAGACATTCCTTCACTGTTACTGAGTCAAGATCCTGGAACTCCCTTCATAACAGCACCGAGGGTGTACCTACACCACAGGGACTGCAGTGGTTCAAGAAAGCAGCTCACCATCACCTCCTCAAAAGCAACTAGGAATAGGCAATAAATACTGGCCCAGCCAGCGAAGACCACATCCCGTGAATGAATTCTAAAAGTAATTATTCGAATTCTCTGAGGAGGTAACAAGCAGGATAGATAAAGGGGAATCAGTAGATGTAATATATTTGGGTTTCCAAAAGGCATTCGATAAGGTACCGCACATAAGGCTACTTAATAAGATAAGAGCCCTTGGTGTTGTGGGTAGTATATTAACATGGATAGAGGACTGGCTAACTAATAGAAGACAGAGAGTTGGGATAAGGGGGGCATTTTCAGGATGGGAACCTGTAACTAGTGGAGTGCCACAGGGATCAGCGCTGGGGCCACAATTATTTACAATATATATTAAAGACTTGGATGAGGGAAGTGAATGTACTATCGCCAAGTTTGTGGATGACACACAAATAGGTGGGAGGGTAAGTGGTGACGATGACACAAGGAGTCTACAGAGGGATAGAGACAGGTGAAGTGAGTGGGGAAAAAACTTGGCAGGTGGAATATAATGTGGGAAAATGTGAGGTTCTGCACTTTGTCAGGAAGAATAGAGGAGCTGAATATTATTTATATGGAGAAAGGCTGCAGAAAGCTGCAGCACAGAGGGATCTGGGGGTCCTCGTGCATGAATCACAAAAAGCTAACATACAAGTTCGGCAGGTAATAGGGAAGGCAAAGGGAATGTTGGCCTTTATTTCAAAGGGAATGGAGTATAAAAATAGGGAAGTCTCGCTAAAACTATACAAGGCGCTGGTTAGACCACACCTAGAATACCGTGAACAGTTTTGGTCCCCTTATCTAAGGGAAGATATCCTGGCATTGGAGGCAGTCCAGAGAAGGTTCACTAGGTTGACCCTGGGGATGGAGGGATTTTCTTATGAGGAGAGGTTGAGTTGGTTGAGCCTGCACTCATTGGAGTTTAGAAGAATAAGAGGTGACCTTATTGAAACATATAAGATTCTTAGGGGGCTTGACAGGGGAGATGTGAGAGGCTGTTTCCCCTTGTGGGAGAGTCTAGGACCAGAGGGTATAATCTCAGAGTAAGGGGGTCGTCCATTTAAAACAGAGATGAGGAGGAATTTCTTCTCTCAGAGGGTAGTCAATCTGGAATTCTTTACCGGAGAGGGCTGTAGAGACAGAGACGTTAAGTATATTCCAGGCTGAGCTGGACAGATTTTTAATCAGTAAGGGAATCAAGGATTATGTGGGAAAAGCCAGGAAAGCGGAGTTGAGGATCATCAGATCAGCCACGATCTCGATGAATGGCGGAGTAGACTCGAGGGGCCGAATGGCCTACTTCTGCTCCCGCGTCTTATGGTAATGCCATTGAATGTGAAGGGGGGCGAAGGTTGGATTCTCTCTTGTTGGAGATGGTCGTTGCCTGACACTTGTGTGGCACGAATGTTACTTGCCACTTGTCAGCCCAAGCCTGGATGTTGTCCAGGTCTTGCTGCATTGGGACATGGGCACCCTCTGTTGATGAACTGAAGGCATGTGACAGCAGTAGAGAGAAGAATATGTCAAAGAGTGTCAGATGAACCCTCGATTGAGCCCACCGCAGGTCTCCAATGATTCCATTGTTGGCCTGTCATAGATGACCTCACCCACCAGGTTACTGAGGAAGGATGAGATCAGATTCAGCAGTTTTGGCAGGCAGCCAAATTTCTCCTGCAGCTTAATCACATTACATCAATTCATTATTACTCCCGCAGATTGCAGTCAGTACAGGAGAGTTCATTATTACTCCTGCAAATTGCAGTCAGTGGAGGACAGTTCATTGTTACTCCCACAAATTGTCGTCAGTGGAGGATGGTTCATTATTACTCCCGCAGATTGCAGGGAGTACAGGACAGTTCATTATTACTCCCACATATTGCAGTCAGTGGAGGATGGTTCATTATTACTCCCGCAAATTGCAGTCAGTGGAGGACAGTTCATTATTACTCCCGCAAAGTGCAGTCAGTGGAGGATGGTTCAATATTACTCCCACAGATTGCAGTCAGTACAGGACAGTTTATTATTACTCCCGCAAATTGCAGTCAGTGGAGGACAGTTCATTATTACTCCCGCAAAATGCAGTCAGTGGAGGATGGTTCATTATTACTCCTGCAGATTGCAGTCAGTGGAGGATGGTTCATTATTACTCCTGCAGATTGCAGTCAGTACAGGACAGTTCATTATTACTCCTACGTATGCAGTCAGTGGAGGATGGTTCATTATTACTCCCGCAAATTGCAGTCAGTAGAATGCAGTTCATTATTACTCCTGCAGATTGAAGTCAGTGGAACACAGTTCATTATTACTCCTGCAGATTGCAGTCAGTGGAGGATGGTTCATTATTACTCCTGCAGATTGCAGTCAGTGGAGGACAGTTCATTATTACTCCCGCAAATTGCAATCAGTGGAGGGCAGTTCACTATCACTCCCACAAGTTACAGTCAGTACAGGACAGTTCATTATTACTCCCGCAAATTGCAGTCAGTGGAGGACGGTTCATTATTACTCCCGCAAATTGCAGTCAGTGGAGGATGGTTCATTGTTACTCCCACAAATTGCAGTCAGTGGAGGACAGTTCATAATTACTCCCGCAGATTGCAGTCAATGGAGGACGGTTCACTATTACTCCTTTAAATTGCAGTCAGTGGAGGATAGTTCATTATTACTCCTGCAAATTGCAGTCACTGGGGGATGGTTCATTATTACTGCCACAAATTGCAGTCAGTGGAGGACAGTTCATTATTACTGCCGCAAATTGCAGTCTGTGGAGGGTAGTTCATTATTACTGCCGCAATTTGCAGTCAGTGGAGGACAGTTCATTATTACTCCCGCAAATTGCAGTCAGTGGAGAATGGTTCATTGTTACTCCCACAAATTATAGTCAGTGGAGGACAGTTCATTATTACTCCCGCAAAGTGCAGTCAGTGGAGGATGGTTCAATATTACTCCCACAGATTGCAGTCAGTACAGGACAGTTCATTATTACTCCCACATATTGCAGTCGGTGGAGGATGGTTCATTATTACTCCCGCAAATTGCAGTCAGTAGAATGCAGTTCATTATTACTCCTGCAGATGGAAGTCAGTGGAACACAGTTTATTATTACTCCCGCAGATTGCAGTCAGTGGAGGATGGTTCATTATTACTCTTGCAGATTGCAGTCAGTGGAGGGCAGTTCATGATTACTCCCGCAGATTGCAGTCAGTGGAGGGCAATTCATTTTTACTGCTGCAAATTGCAGTCAATGGAGGACGGTTCACTATTACTCCTGTAAATTGCAGTCAGTGGAGGATAGTTCATTATTACTTCTGCAGATTGAAGTCAGTGGAACACCGTTCATTATTACTCCCGCAGATTGCAGTCAGTGGAGGATGGTTCATTATTACTCCTGCAGATTGCAGTCAGTGGAGGACAGTTCATAATTACTCCCGCAGATTGCAGTCACTGGAGGACAGTTCATTTTTACTCCCGTGAATTGCAGTCAATGGAGGACGGTTCACTATTACTCCTGTAAATTGCAGTCAGTGGAGGACAGTTCATTATTACTCCTGCAAATTGCAGTCAGTGGAGGATAGTTCATTGTTACTCCCACAAATTGCAGTCAGTGGAGGACGCTTCATTATTACTCCTACAAATTGCAGTCAGTGGAGGACGCTTCATTATTACTCCCACATATTGCAGTCGGTAGAGGATGGTTCAATATTACTCGCACAGATTGCAGTCAGTACAGGACAGTTCATTATTACTCCTGCAAATTGCAGTCAGTGGAGGATGGTTCATTATTACTCCCACGTATTGCAGTCAGTGGAGGATGGTTCATTATTACTCCCACAAATTGCAGTCAGTAGAACGCAGTTCATTATTACTCCCACAGATTGAAGTCAGTGGAACACAGTTCATTATTACTCCCGCAGATTGCAGTCAGTGGAGGATGGTTCATTATTACTCCTGCAGATTGCAGTCAGTGGAGGACGGTTCATTATTACTCCCTCAAGTTGCAGTCAGTGGAGGGCAGTTCATTATTACTGCTGCAAATTGTAGTCAGTGGAGGACGGTTCATGATTACTCCCACAAATTGAGTCAGTGGAGGACGGTTCATGATTACTCCCGCAAATTGCAGTCAGTGGAGGATGGTTCATTATTACTCCCGCAGATTGCAGTCAGTACAGGACAGTTCATTATTACTCCCACATGTTGCAATCAGTGGAGGATGGTTCATTATTACTCCCGCAAATTGCAGTCAATGGAGGACAGTTCATTATTACTCCCGCAAAGTGCAGTCAGTGAAGGATGGTTTGATATTACTCCCACAGATTGCAGTCAGTACAGGACAGTTTATTATTACTCCCACATATTGCAGTCAGTGGAGGATGGTTCATTATTTCTCCCGCAAATTGCAGTCAGTAGAACGCAGTTCATTATTACTCCCGCAGATTGCACTCAGTGGAGGATGGTTCATTATTACTCTTGCAGATTGCAGTCAGTGGAGGGCAGTTCATAATTACTCCCGCAGATTGCAGTCAGTGGAGGGCAATTCATTTTTACTCCTGCAAATTGCAGTCAATGGAGGACGGTTCACTATTACTCCTGTAAATTGCAGTCAGTGGAGGATTGTTCATTATTACTCCCGCAGATTGAAGTCAGTGGAACACCGTTCATTATTACTCCCGCAGATTGCAGTCAGTGGAGGATGGTTCATTATTACTCCTGCAGATTGCAGTCAGTGGAGGACAGTTCATTATTACTCCCGCAAAGTGGAGGATGGTTCATTATTACTCCCGCAAATTGCAGTCGGTAGAACACAGTTCATTATTACTCCCGCAGATTGAAGTCAGTGGAACACAGTTCATTATTACTCCCGCAAATTGCAGTCAGTGGAGGATGGTTCATTATTACTCCCACGTATTGCAGTCAGTGGAGGATGGTTCATTATTACTCCCACAAATTGCAGTCAGTAGAACGCAGTTCATTATTACTCCTGCAGATTGAAGTCAGTGGAACACAGTTCATTATTACTCCGGCAGATTGCAGTCAGTGGAGGATGGTTCATTATTACTCCTGCAGATTGCAGTCAGTGGAGGATGGTTCATTATTACTCCTGCAGATTGCAGTTAGTGGAGGACAGTTCATTATTACTCCCGCAAAGTGGAGGATGGTTCATTATTACTCCCGCAAATTGCAGTCGGTAGAACACAGTTCATTATTACTCCCGCAGATTGAAGTCAGTAGAACGCAGTTTATTATTACTCCCGCAGATTGAAGTCAGTGATACACAGTTCATTATTACTCCCGCAGATTGCAGTCAGTGGAGGATGGTTCATTATTAGTCCTGCAGATTGCAGTCAGTGGAGGACAGTTCATAATTACTCCCCCACATTGCAGTCACTGGAGGACGGTTCATTATTACTCCCACAAATTGCAGTCAGTGGAGGGCAGTTCATTATTACTGCTGCAAATTGCAGTCAGTGGAGGACAGTTCATTATTACTCCCGCAAATTGCAGTCAGTGGAGGACGGTTCATGATTACTCCCACAAATTGCAGTCAGTGGAGGACAGTTCATTATTACTCCCACATATTGCAGTCAGTGGAGGACAGTTCATTATTACCCCCGCAAAGTGCAGTCAGTGAAGGATGGTTTGATATTACTCCCACAGATTGCAGTCAGTACAGGACAGTTTATTATTACTCCCTCGTATTGCAGTCAGTGGAGGATGGTTCATTATTACTCCCATGCATTGCAATCAGTGGAGGATGGTTCATTATTACTCCCACAAATTGCAGTCAGTAGAACGCAGTTCGTTATTACTCCCGTAGATTGAAGTCAGTGGAACACAGTTCATTATTACTCCCGCAGATTGCAGTCAGTGGAGGATGGTTCATTACTCCCATGTATTGCAGTCAGTGGAGGATGGTTCATTATTACTCCCGCAAATTGCAGTCAGTAGAACGCAGTTCATTATTACTCCCGCAGATTGAAGTCAGTGGAACACAGTTCATTATTACTCCCGCAGATTGCAGTCAGCGGATGATGGTTGATTATTACTCCTGCAGATTGCAGTCAGCGGATGATGGTTGATTATTACTCCTGCAAATTGCAGTCAGTAGAACGCAGTTCATTATTACTCCTGCAGATTGCAGTCAGTGGAGGACAGTTCATTATTACTCCCGCAAATTGCAGTCAGTAGAATGCAATTCATTATTACTCCTGCAGATTGCAGACAGTGGAGGAGAGTTCATAATTACTCCCCCAGATTGCAGTCACTGGAGGACAGTTCATTATTACTCCCGCAGATTGCAGTCAGGGCAGTTCATTATTACTCCCGCAGATTGCAGTCAGGGCAGTTCATTATTACTCCCACAGATTGCAGTCAGTGGAGGACGGTTCATTATTACTCCTGCAGGTTGCAGTCAGTGGAGGACAGTTCGTCACATCTGCTCGCTGTTTCCTGAACGGCTGGTGGCGTTGGCCACTATTGTGTGAATAAATTGGCTTTGTGGCTCCCACGATGATGCTCCTACCCCGACCTGTCAGCACGTCAAGGTGTCTGACTGCCCTGTACCTAACCTGATAGTTGCACTGATTTATTCAGGGAGTACAGCCTCCTCAGGAGTGCCGCCTTTGAAATGAACAGGAAGGTCAAAACAATGAAACACCCTTGGAACCATTGGCTGCATCATAACACTACCCGACCTCCCCCCACCCAAACTGTCTTCAGCTTACTGCCCCCACGCCTGGCTTCCCCCTCCCCAACTCTCCATACCCTCCGCAGGCATGCCCCACCAGTGCCATCACCCCAACGAATAAAGTTTGGAATGGTACCTATCACAGTTCAAATGTTGCAGTACGGAGGGAGCGCCGCACTGTCGGAGGGTCAGCGCTGAGGGAGCACCGCACTGTCGGAGGGTCAGTGCTGAGGGAGAGCCGCACTGTCGGAGGGTCAGCGCTGAGGGAGCGCCGCACTGTCGGAGGGTCAGCGCTGAGGGAGCACCGCACTGTCGGAGGGTCAGCGCTGAGGGAGAGCCGCACTGTCGGAGGGTCAGTGCTGAGGGAGAGCCGCACTGTCGGAGGGTCGGTGCTGAGGGAGAGCCACACTGTCGGAGGGTCAGTGCTGAGGGAGAGCCGCACTGTCGGGGGGTCAGTGCTGAGGGAGAGCCGCACTGTCGGAGATGCTGTCTTTCAGGATGAAACATTAAACCGAGATTCCGTCTGCTCTTTCAGGCGGGTCTAAAACATCCCACAGCCACTGCTGGAAGAGGAGCTGTGCGGGCGGGTGGGGTGGGGGGGGGGGGGGGGGGGGGGGTGGGTTTGTGGCAGGGGGGGGGGGGTGAGTTCCCCTTGTGCCCTGGGATCAATATTTGCCCCTGAATCAACACCACTAAAACAGATTACCAGGCCATTATCCCATTACTGTCGGTGGGAGCTTGCTGTGCGCAAATGGGTTGCCTGCATTCGCCAGACGTTACAACAGTGGCTACACAATGAGAACACATTCACTGGCTGGCGGAGGGTTACAGAGATGGGGAGACGGCCGATGTCCTTGGGAGAGACTTGAAACCGAGGATGGAGAATATTTTTTTTGATATATATATATATATATATATATATATATATATATTCATTCACGGGAAGGGGGCTGCCCTGGCTGGGCCCAGCATTTATTGCCCATCCCTAATTGCCCCCTTGAGAAGGTTGGGGGGGGTAGGGGGGGGTGAGCCAGTTTTAAATATGGAGCCGCTGCCGGTGGGGTAACCAATGGAGCGAGGGGCTTATGTTACACGCGGATTAAACACTGGTTTGGTCTCAGCTGGAGCGTTGTGTCCAGTTCTGGGCTCCGCACTTTAGAGAGGGTGTGAAGGCGTCGGGGAGAGAGAGAGAGAGAGAGAGAGAGAGAGAGCGCGGAAAAGATTCGTGGGGAATGGTTCCTGGGACGAGGATCTTCAGTCACCTGGACAGATCGAAGAACTCGGGACCGTTCGAGAGGAGATTTGATCGAGGGGAGTTCAAAACCGTGATGAGTCCGGATGGAGTGAACGAGGGGGGAAAACGTTCCTGTCGGCAGCAGGATCGGGAAGCAGAGGGACACGGAATGAAGTGAAACGGGAGCATGAGCAGAGGAGGGGCGGGGCGGGGGGGGAGGTGGGGGGGGTGACCAGGATTTCTCTTTTCCGCTGAGTGAGTTGTTGTGATCTGCAGGGCGCTGTCTGGATGGACCCGCCGACAGTGCGGCTCCTCCCTCAGCGCTGACCCGCCGACAGTGCGGCTCCTCCCTCAGCACTGACCCTCCGACAGTGCGGCTCCTCCCTCAGCGCTGACCCGCCGACAGTGCGGCTCCTCCCTCAGCGCTGACCCGCCGACAGTGCGGCTCCTCCCTCAGCGCTGACCCTCCGACAGTGCGGCTCTCCCTCAGCACTGACCCTCCGACAGTGCGGCTCTCCCTCAGCGCTGACCCTCCGACAGTGCGGCTCCTCCCTCAGCGCTGACCCGCTGACAGTGCGGCTCCTCCCTCAGCACTGACCCTCCGACAGTGAGGCTCATCCTCAGCACTGACCCTCCCACAGTGCGGCTCTCCCTCAGCACTGACCGTCCAACAGTGCGGCTCCTCCCTCAGCGCTGACCCTCCAACAGTGCGGCTCCTCCCTCAGCGCTGACCCTCCGACAGTGCGGCTCCTCCCTCAGCGCTGACCCTCCGACAGTGCGGCTCCTCCCTCAGCGCTGACCCGTCGACAGTGCGGCTCCTCCCTCAGCGCTGACCCTCCGACAGTGCGGCTCCTCCCTCAGCGCTGACCCGCCGACAGTGCGGCTCCTCCCTCAGCGCTGACCCTCCAACAGTGTGGCTCTCCCTCAGCACTGACCCTCCGACAGTGCGGCTCTCCCTCAGCGCTGACCCTCCGACAGTGCGGCTCTCCCTCAGCGCTGACCCGCCGACAGTGCGGCTCTCCGTCAGCGTTGACCCTCTGACAGTGCGGCTCTCCCTCAGCACTGACCCTCCCACAGTGCGGCTCTCCCTCAGCACTGACCCTCCGACAGTGCGGCTCTCCCTCAGCACTGACCCTCCGACAGTGCGGCTCTCCCTCAGCGCTGACCCTCCCACAGTGCGGCTCTCCCTCAGCACTGACCCTCCAACAGTGCGGCTCTCCCTCAGCACTGACCCTCCGACAGTGCGGCTCTCCCTCAGCACTGACCCTCCGACAGTGCGGCTCTCCCTCAGCGCTGACCCTCCCACAGTGCAGCTCTCCCTCAGCACTGACCCTCCGACAGTGCGGCTCTCCCTCAGCGCTGACCCTCCGACAGTGCGGCTCTCCCTCAGCGCTGACCCTCCGACAGTGCGGCTCTCCCTCAGCACTGACTCTCCCACAGTGCGGCTCTCCCTCAGCACTGACCCTCCCACAGTGCAGCTCTCCCTCAGCACTGACCCTCCGACAGTGCGGCTCTCCCTCAGCGCTGACCCTCCGACAGTGCGGCTCTCCCTCAGCGCTGACCCTCCGACAGTGCGGCTCTCCCTCAGCGCTGACCCTCCGACAGTGCGGCTCTCCCTCAGCACTGACCCTCCAACAGTGCGGCTCTCCCTCAGCGCTGACCCTCCGACAGTGTGGCTGTCCCTCAGCACTGACCTTAAGGGGGTGCCTTCATGCTGAGGTTATCAATTAATCGTATCTCGTTGCACAATACCAGGTCTAGTATAACCTGCGCTCCGGTTGGCCCCAGGACATGCTGTTTTGCAAGAAACTATCCCGAAAATATTCTATGATCACCTCATCGAGGCTACCTTTGTCCATCTGATTTTTCTGATCTATCTGTACATTAAAATTCCCCCATGATTATCGCAGGACCTTTCTGACAAGCTCCCATTATACTCTGTATTATACCTTATACTCTGTCCTACTGTGTAGTTGCAATTGGGTTGGGTGGTGGGTGGGGGGGGGGGGGGAGGTGGGTGGTCTGTACACCACTCCCACAAGTGACTTTTTGCCTCTATCATTTCTCATCTCAATCCAAACCGCTTCTACATCCTGGTTTCCTCAACTTAGGTCATCCCTCTCTAATGCGCTAATAGCATCATCAATTAACAGAGCTACCCCACCACCTTTTCCCAGCTGCCTGTCCTTCCTAAATGTCACATATCCTTCAATAGTCAGGTCCCAATCTATGTCGTCCTGCAGCCGTGACTCTGCAATGGCTATCAGATCATACTTTATTTGTTTCTATTTGCCCTTTTTTTTTTAGGAAATAGAGATAGTTTAGGTAAGTTATATGTGTATTTGGGTGTGTTAGGAGTAAGTTGACTTTATATATTTTTCAATTTGTGGGTTAAAAGGTGAAATCTGGGATCTAGTTTCATTTTCAAGTGAAGACAAGCCTCTGTTTGTGTTTCTAATAAGCTTCATGACCCTTGAAGTGGGGAGCTGTGTTATCAAGGGGGTGGTAGTGGTTTAGGAAAGGGAAAACATGGTTTTAAAAAAAAGGCTGTGCTGTTGCCTAGCAACAGGGGGTCCAGAGAGGGGGACCCAGCGAGACAGAAGAGAGTGGTTTCAGTTCAGCTGAAGGCAGGATTCCAGAGAGGCTGGACGGCAGAGGGACAGACAACAGGTCCCAAACTAAAGTCGAAGCCAGCTGCCAGGAGAAGCTGGACATGAGAGACGGAACTGCAGGAGCGAGTTCCGGAACCAAAGAAGAAAGTCCCCCAAATCCAGGGGGAGTGGAACTGCTGAAGCTCTGTAACTCTTTCCTATGGGCATGTGAAGCAGCGGTGTTCTGTTGGCTCGGCTGAGAATTTGAGAGAGAGAGAGAGAGAGAGAGAGAGAGGGGGGGGGTACATGGTAAGTTTGAATGCATGTGGCGATCCAGGGAAGAGGAACATGGGAAGAAGATTTCGAAACCCTGGAGGTGGACCCTCGT